>SKCR01010653.1:0-105148 GCA_019454045.1 Zanthoxylum bungeanum
ATCTCTGCCTTCTTAGAAGATGAGACAAGTAGATGCGAAGTGGTGGAAAAATCCCCGACTTTCTGTAGGACGAATGCATGTGCGGCTGGATACGGGGTATGTCCAGCCAGATATGCGGAGTCACCAAAACTGTAAATTTCAGATGCAAAGTTTTAATTTTAGGGGCCCTCAGGTCGTACCTCAAGCGTTACTCGGCTCCGAGAACACCGTTGAAGGTTTAGTATATTGCTTTGGTCTCTTGCTAGAAAGAATTCACGCAGTTATTATGTGTTTTGTGTTTTGGGGTTTGGTATGGTTTACTGGGTGATTGGTTAGTCTTCTTTAGGTTCTGCTTTTAAGTATCATTCTCTGTTTGCTGTGTATATGTCTTTTTTTATGAATCCAAACAAAAAAAATCTCCCAAAGTGAAGAACGTATGTTCTTTTTATAATGCTAGAGTGATGGCTATTAGGGAAAATATCCCCTTGATAAGGAAAATCATTATTAGGGAAAGAATTTATTTGGGAAACTAGTTAAGAATGAAGTTTCTGTATTTATAGAAACCAGTTAAAAAGGAAACCAGAAAGAAGATCGAGTCTTTCTACTATTCTGAAAACGCGATAGATATCCGGCCAGACTTTATAGACATCCGGCCGAACATGAAGGTTTATACCAAGCTGGACATAGGTGATGTCCGACTAGAATTTTGGCTTTGGATTTTTTTAGCGTTTCTTCCTTTCCAGCATTAGACCCTTTAATTTCCCTAAACTCTTCAAATGTGTCCTTAGAAGAGACTCATCATCGGACTGTAAAAATACAATGTCTACAGATACATAACGCCCCCATATGCTAACTTTTTCACAAAGACACTCTAGTTTATAATTGATTTTATTACATCATATTTGAGATTATTTATAGAGTTAAAATTTCCGATATAAATGTTTTATCCCGTAATTCCATAATAATGTTTTTCTGATCATTATTTTTATTTATTATATAGCTTCACTCACTGGTTCATTAGGACTCATTCCCCCACTCCACATATTTTGCATGGTACTCTAACTGGAGAGCCATTGCAAACTTTTGGAGACATAAGCTGAGTAGAGGGGTGATACTGCAGTCACTAAGGTCGGTCCATCATGCATATTTTTACATGCATATAGAATGTGGTCTTTGTTTGTTAAGTTATTGGGTTATATAGGTACCTCATACATTGTGTAAATATTTCAACAAATGTATATACATATATTACATTTGGCTTGGTGCCTCATCCATTACGTGCATAAGTTTAATTATTGTTCGATCAAGAATGTCATAGTATGGGATTGTCATAGCATTAGTGAGAGGCTTAAGATGATGGTAGGGTCTATCACTTGTCGATAACATATCTAGACTAGGAATACATCTTTATTTAGGGTCAGTGGTATTTTTCAATTGAAGACCGACTGACATTATCTCTGCTTGGGTCGGAAACTGTTGATTTGAAGACCGACCACTATTATCTTTGCTGGAGATTGATGGTATTTTTTACTTGAAAACCGACCTCCATATCCTCACCAGAGGTCGATTTTGTTTTACTTGAAGATCGAGCCCGAAGAGATTTGATGATGCTGATTTTGAGGCAAGGTGCGATAAAACTTATTTAAGGACGATGTGTGATAATTAAGATTTCAAGATGAGACAAAAAGATAAGATCGTAGACAACTACAATCAGACGCTATATCAGAATTTCACATGTGGAACTATATTTAAGTTCCCGTCATCAACTCCAAACTCGTTGATACCGAGAATTAGGGAACACATGTTGATAATTGAAATTTTTCCATCTAAAAAGTACCATCGGGGATTTTCTCGAGAAATACAGAGATTCAGACATGCATTTTGACCCGACCAACTGCATTTTTAAGTTTCCGACATCAACCCATAAACTCGTTGATTTCAAGAATTGGGGGACATATGTTGACGGTGGATTTACATACAGGCCCAAGACCCGGCCCATTGGGGAAACATGGCTTAGGCCTTGATCTAATTGACTCAAATCCTGTCAGGTCGGGTCGGTACAATTTCACTACAAGAAGGAATTATAATCTTACGACACATGGTCAAGGAGAAAACCTATTAGGAAAATGAAAACTACATTATTTAAGTGTAATCCTACCTAGATTTCTATTATGACATATAAATCCTATTGTAATAGAGAAACCTAAACCTATAAAAGAATAACCTAGGCACCATAATTTACTATCTTTTTATCATTCACTAAACATGCTCTCATTCATAAAAGAGTACTCACTGTAATTCTCCCTCAAAATAGTGAAATTAACCTCCCCACCAGTTGATATATGCTTAGTATTGAACCACGTAAATCCTCGTGTTCTTTATTATTTTATTTTGTGTTCTTGATTTGTTTTCGTATAACTTTCCCACTAAAAATAAATCCACGTATTCGACAGCGGATTGTTGAAAAAAATACCCCATTATTTTTCGAAACGAAAATTTGTTGTCTAACAGTTTCTAATTATGAAACATGAAAAAAAAATTATTTAGAAAGTTTTATCTAATTTTTATATTTCATATCGGGTTAATTAGGTGGGTTATGATCATGGTAGTAGAATTTATAATATAATTTGAGTACTTTTAAACAATATAAAATTTATATTTTTTTAATGGAGCTTATAATGATAATTTTTAAATTTAATCTCATTTCGATGTAATATCATATATATATTTTTTTTGCCATAATTGGTTTGAAACCATAATATCATTGTCATTCTTGTGTTCTTTTATCAATATTTATATGTCAACAGAATATGGTCTTATATGTGATGTTTTAAAATCCGTATATATCTGATACTATAGTGACAAAGAATATATAAAATTAAAAGGTATGTAAATGAGCCGGATTTTGAAAAAATTTCCTCCAATTCAAATGTTATTTATTAATATTTTTAATTTTTTTTTAAAAAAAAAAAACCAATTTCTTAAATTTTGAATTAATATTTTTATTGTATTTTATAAAATCCGAAATTAAATAAATAAATTTAAAATTATGGAATTTGTCCATTTGCCCACTCTGATTAATACTCGGTGTCATTAAAACATCTCAATGACACTATTTAAGTTTCACTAAATAAAGAACCTTATATCGATTTATAACTTCGTCGGGATACATACTTGTTGAACGACCACAGTTATCACGTATTATTCAAGGTCGTTAACATAACTCGCTAAGTGCCGACAGTTTTATTTTTGAAATTATTGGAAATCCCGCAGTCAAACCACTTAAGCGGAACAGATAAAATTTCTGACTATCCCAATCTCTTATAAGAAACGCACTCCCTGAATTCGAATTCAGAACCTCAATGTGAGATTCTGAATCCTACACCATCAAACCACGTCATTTGGGGACCGCTAAGTGCTGACATGGCACATCAAAATTTGTATCACAATTTGTGTAAAATTGAGATCTCATCCTACTTGAATAATAGTATCTTTAAAACTCCCTTGATTTATGTTACAATTTTCATTCTCCTTGACTAATGTTACATTTACATCGTATACTTATTTTGCATCACAATTTACGTGTAACCTATCATTGATTACCACGTGTAAATTATTAATTGACTTTAATATTTTTTTTTACTAATCTATTAATTTTATGACTATCAGTAAATAACACGAGAGTCGAATGAAGTACAAACATTATAAATATAATATTACTTGCTCCTTTATTTGTTAATTCTTTGCACTTTTCAACCCGGATCTTCTTGGAATGAAATTTAAAGGAACTTATTTTATTTGGCCAATTTACATAAAGTCGTTGAATGGGATTAGAAAGGATCCCTGGATAGCTGAATGATTAAAGAAACTAAGTAACAAAAATCACCATGATTACGGTTTTTAGCAACTAAACCTTCAATAATAATGGCCGTTTCACCGTTTCCATAAGGAAAAAGGCCAAATATAATTCCAACGTATGATTTTAAGTGGGCAAAAACTAAGTGACACAAATACTTTTTCTGTATACGAAGAAACATGAATGAACAAAAAATACAACAGATTCTTCACAAATCATTCCTTAATCAGCAGCACATTTACTAACAGATTCCATACTAGTTAAATTACAGATGTGCTGCATTTTTCTGATATCTTCAATGAGATCAAAAAATTAAAAGAAAAAAAGATTTAAGAACCAAAAAAAGAAAAAAATGAATACCACCAAAATGGGGAAAGCATATCCTTCAGTTGCGTCACCAATCCATCAATCCATATATGTTATTATGGTGGGATATCTGACTCTAAGCAATCAGTTAGACGGCATCCATATCCTCTCCCTCGCTATGTTCCGCCACATCTGCCAGTCTCTTCCACGTCAGCTCTCGCTGCTCCTCTACCTCTTTGGCCCTGGACTCTTTCTCTACATACTGATTCTGGCACTCTTCAAACAACTCCACATCCATATCCAAGAACATTTTCCGAACATTAACCGTCAGCCCATGAACTGCCTGGTTCCAGTGAGACTGGATATTCTTCTCCATTGCCTCAAAAATGATAGGTAGTATGACATTTCGGTTTTGGGCAATTAAGCTCACAATGTGCTCGCTGTTCCACAGGAAAAGTGCTCGTTCAGAAACCTGCAATGCAAATCAAATGATTAAAAACTTCAAAGAAAATGCTACTTCACAGTTCATGCAAAAATTGAAAAAAAAAATAGGAGATAAATGAGGACAATCAAGGTAGATTTGAAGTTTAAGACCATGATCAGAAACATATCTTCAGATGTCTCATCATGGCTAGAACACTGAAAAAATGAATCAGAAAAGGATGCCAAAAATATATAAGCATTCACGAGCAAAATATTTTATCAGAGTTTAGACGAACAGCAATTCATTATTCATACATGCTCGAAGCAGGCACAGTCAAGAAAAATATCTCTACAAAATATGAAATAGGAGAACTTGGAAGTTTCTAAAGCAAAATGGGTTAGACAAAAAAGGAAAGGATAGTGCAAACACCAACAAAGAGTAACATTTTTAAGCTGGAGGCACTAAAAGCTAAGAAAACATGAGAAGTTGTCTACAAAATACCGAAAGGAGGTTAGATAATTAAGCTTGAACTGGGTATAAAGATGCAGCAAGGAAATGGATGCATAAAATCTAACAAATCTATGGTGTTGAAAGCCAGTTAATACGGCACTGTTCATTAACCCTTCTATAGTAGTAGCAAATTTTGACATTTTAGTTCCAACTCATCATTTGTCATGGACTTCGAGGTATATAAAAATCTCACAAAAATAACAAGGCCACTGAAATGATCACAGCTCGCACAGTATGATGGTCTAACTACCTATTCATGATTATAAAGAACTCTAGGCGCTATGTGTACGGTGGGGGAGCGCCTAGTGCCTAGACGTGCAGACTAGGTGGCACTAGGAGCTTTTATTTTTTATTTAAAATTTTTTTATTAGTATTTGGAAATTTGGGTTCAATTAGGTTTCAGAGTTGAGAATTGGCAAATTAAGATCAGATTACGGCAATATGAGGTCAATTAGGGTTAACGTTTGGCAAATTGAAGTCAATTAGGTTTATGATTTGGCAAATTGAGGTCAACTAGGTTTAGGATTTGGCAAATTGAGGACAATTAGGTTTAGGATTAGGATTTGACAGTTTCAGGCCACCGTATACGAAGGCTCCTATGGCGGCCGCTAGGGCGTGAACTACACGTGCAACCACTTCTAGTCGTTGATCGACACACACGCTACTCCTCCGTGATTAGAAACCACTGGCCAACCCATTCCCACCGTTCCCTGAGCCACTATTTCCAAACGACGCTGCTTAATTCACCGTTTTCTGTGTAATCGGGACGGTCAGGAGCAGCTAGACACCACGCCTAGAGTGTCTTTTAGAACACTGTACATATTTAAGAATAATTCAAAAGTGATACGGGCCCAAAAATTATAAATTCACACCCAAAACATGCACATATTAAACCTAAGGGACAAATAAAACTAAATGAAATACAAGTATGTATCACTCCATATCTCTATTGATTCAAATCTAAGATGAAATGATCAAGAATTATAATCACTTGAGGAAACAAACAGGCAAGGATAGAAAACAAAGCAAACAGTGTTGATCATAGGCAATGTAGACAAAATGGAGTTGATAATCAACCCAATTATAGATGTAAGGGTCAGAAGTGTAGAACCGGTGAAATGCTAATTTGAAAGAAATCAAATAAAGTGCAGAAAACAGAAAATTTAAGAAAAAACGAAAAGAAAAAGTTCAAAAGAACGTTCATTTGTTATGAATTCAAGATCATTGTCCATAATCAAGGAAAGAAATATTTGACACGATCCATAACCCTCTTTTGGTACCAGCAACTATATATAACAAAATATACTTTTAAGTGCAACCAAAAGATTAAACAAAGAGAGATGAAAATAATATAAAAACATCTAAGAAAAATGAGAACGACAGAAAGTGGGAAATCAAGATACATATATTCCATGGTTCTAAAAAACACTACGCGTACGGTGGCAGAGCGACTAGCCCTAGGTCTTCTAGTAGACGCCTAGAGAGAAGGGCTAGGCAGCCCTAGACGGTTTTATTATTTGTTCAAAATATTTTGGTTAGGATTTACGAATTTGGGTTTAATTAGATTTAGGGTTACAATATTAAATAGAAAACACTTTACCTAATTATAGCCTACATCAATATGTTATCAATCAAGATCTCCCTAAACAAGGAAACTAAATACAACTAATTAATATGTTATCAATCAATTAAATCCCCAAACAAAGAAATTATATATAACCCTTGACTTAATCATAACTTCACTATAAGAAAAGATTATATAATACACATCTAGACATATTGACAATGTTAGGGATAGGATTTGAAGTTTCTGGCCGCCGTCGATGGCAGTCCAACGGCAGTTGTCAACGCGTGAGCAACACGCGCCGCCGCCAGCAACCATTTTCCGGTGAACATGCCACTCTAACTTGCTCAGAAACGGCCGACCAACGTACCGATGGCCTCCATGCACCAAAATGAGCCACCGTTTGCCGTAGATCTATGTTTTTCTAAGCCGCCTAGCCCACCGTTTTCCAACGAATCAAAACGGTCAGGCGCCGCCTAGTGCCTAGACAGCGTCTAGGCAACCGCCTAGACTCTCTTTTAGAACATTGGAATATTCCAAGACGAAACAACAGAAGTCGGAACAAATCAGCAATATCTCTGTCACAAACAAACTAAAATAGCATAATATATGCAAAATTGTCAATTCCAACTGAACAGCACCACTATGACACATTGTTCTAGAAAAAGGGCTAGGCGGCCGGCATCTCTAGGAGCTAGGTTGTGCCTGGCAGTTCCAATTTTTCGGAAATCGGTGGACTAGGTGGCAACTTTATGGAAAACGACGCGTGTGGAAAACGGCAATTAGAGACGAAGGCAAAGGCACGTGGGCCACAAGCGCCAGTAGCCGCCGCTGACCCTAATTAATATTAATTTGATAAACCCTAACCCTAATTAATATCGATTGCCATAACATAACCCTAATCGACCTTAATTTGTCAAATTTTGACCCTGCATCTAATTAAACCCAAATTTTCAAACACAAATCAAAATATTTTTTAATAAAACTGCCAAGCGTCGTCTAGACCCCGCCTAGAAAGCCTAGGCGCTAGCCGCTACCCCACCATACCAAGATTCTTAAACTTGGTATGTGGTGCGAGGCAGAAAGTCTCGAAGTGATCGAGGCAACAGCCTCAATCCGAACAAGAAAAGAAAAAAAACTAAAAGATTGCTCATTTTTCATTCTTAACATTCGAATGTATTACAAATTATTTGGAGAGAGCCAAAATCAAGCTAGCACTTACTGCATCATCAGATCATAACTAACCATTTTGAGGGCCAATATGAAATTGATAAAGCTAACATCATATGATTTCAAAATGACCAAAGGATATTTGCTACCAAATGACACTAAAGAAAACAAGGAAGCCACATGTGGGCTCACATGTGCTATGTCATGGAGCTTCATTCATTCTCGACATTTATACAGTTGAGCAAATGCTAATGATGTCATTCTTATTGGTGTAAAAGAAATCAAAATTTGAAGAAAAGAAAACAATTATGAATTGAAGGGGAAAAAACACAAAATATGAAGACCCGCAAGAAGACCTGCAAGTCTCTCTCTTCTCAGCCATTTTATTAATTTTATATTTTCTTCTTCACAGATTTTAAATCAGCGCAAGACTCTTTTCACATATTTTTCTAGCCATGTTTTCATTGAATAGAAGCACTTTTCAACTAAGATAAACTTACCCTTTTCTCTCTTTCTCAAGATTTTCCTTTAAAAAGTCAATTTTTATTTTTTGATTATGAATCCATATTGGTTAAAAATCTAAAGTTACAAAGGACCACAGAATAAAGTTACTGTTTAGTGTAAAAAAATGGGAATTTTTTTTCCTTTCGAGGGTTATTGTTATATGGGAGCTGAAGTCTGGACAGAGGCTCTAGACTTCAGCACTTCTTTATATATATATATATATATATATATATATATATATTTTAAATCACGTGTTTTATTTTTATTTTTTTTGGAGTGGGGGCAGCCGGACTCGCATCACACTGAGGCGGCCTGCCACTTGGATGCGAGGCGGCCTATACTAAAAATCAAGCTGAGGTGGCTGCATCAAGGCATTGGTTCGATAACTATACACCATAGGCCTAGCGTTTTTTAGAACATTGCTATGACATTATGCAAAACAACACCTAGTAGAAATAGGGCACTAGTTTGCCTCCAATCCGTACTAGAGTAAAATTAATAGCTGCCATAATTTTTGTCAACTCATCATACAACATGGGCTTCTCCAAGAGATATCAAAAAATTCCCTACCAAATAGCTACGTTAAGATTACAGTAGCACTACGCTTAGACTACATATTACATTCATCAGCAATTTAGGAAACTACAGTCAAAGGAACTTAGGAAGGAAAGTGAAAACTAAATTTATCAAAGAAAACAAAATTCAACGGAGAAGAGACCTGAACTAAGGTGTTGTTCTCCCAATTCTAACATAACGTCACTAAACAAAACATGCAATGACAACATAAAGAAATATTAAAATTGTAATTCATAAAATAAAGAATACACAAAATATTTGCAGAACAAACAATGGAGGTATCACCAACTAACCTTTGTCCCAAATCAACAAACAGAAATAGCATATGCATAGAGTTTCAAAATTGTCAGCCTAATGAACTATTATTTAGCAAATTACCCAGCATATGCAAAAAAGAATCTTCAAATACTAGATCTGATTTCTGACCAAACTTATCCAATTCTAAAATCACGGCAATGCATACATGATGAAAGCTCTTAAAATTTTAAATTATTCCGAACCTGAAAATGAGAGCTATTGAGACAACGGGCAATCTGTCTAAAAAGAGGAACCATGCAGCGCTGAAACTCAGCACCCTGTGTAGCTTCTAGCACTTCTTCAAGCTCCCCAAGGAAGAGAACTTCCTTTTGACAATTAGTCAAAGGCCAGTATTTTAATAACCCCCTAATGACTGTATCGGCCAGCTTGTAGTCCTTTTCAACAAACTGAGTAATACAGTAAGAAAGCTGCTGATGATATATAGCAACAGGTTTTGGCTTGTGTAGGGGTATAAGCGCCCTAACAAGAAACAACTTATGCTCCTCTTTCATTGGCAAAGCGAATCCATTAATTATACTCCCAAGAATCTCCAGAAGCTCACCAATACCACTGTACCTCTCAGTTTCATATATAAACCGATAGAATATGTTATTAATTGCCTTTCTAATAAACGGCCTGTGCACCATGAACTTGCCATAAATCCGATGCAGAATAGTTTTCAAATACTCTCTTTCTCTGGGGTCCTCGGAATCAAACAACTCAAGCAATTTCAACACAACGAATGATCAATATACCGCTTGGCGATCTTTGTATCTGTATCTGCAGACACTACATATCTCAGAAGCAACTCATAAACAAGCTGCAAATGAGGCCAAGATGGTTCCAAATAGGGATCATCCTCTTCGGGGTCAGCATTTTCTTGGCC
Organism: Zanthoxylum bungeanum; assembly: GCA_019454045.1. Classification (NCBI taxonomy): domain Eukaryota; kingdom Viridiplantae; phylum Streptophyta; class Magnoliopsida; order Sapindales; family Rutaceae; genus Zanthoxylum; species Zanthoxylum bungeanum. Next base: position 10,073 of record SKCR01010653.1, read on the forward strand.
AGTATTCTCATGAGAAGCCGGAGGCAAACACCGAAATATGTTAATCGAAATCATTTTAATCATTTCCTCTTGACAAGTCTCGGTAATTTTAGCAGACCCAGATTGAATAAAATCAACAAGTTCCAGTAACGTCTGCCTCTTAATTTCTTTTTCGCGAACACTTTTCATGGTGTCAGAAAATTCCAATTGAAAGCAACAAACTTGCAGCTTCCGGAGGAACAAATTCTGGCGCTCAGATACAGGCACGTCAAGAAACAGCGGCAGCGGTTCAATACTACACATAGGTGGCGGAGTGGCCACCACCGAAGCGGGGGAAATAGAGTTGGGGCTGGGTAGGCCCGGTCCGGCCCGGGATGAGTGATTTACTACCACATTAGCGATAGAGTTTCGGGCGGTGAACCCGTAAACAGACGGATCGTTGGGATCCGATTTGGTGGGCTTACGCCCTTTCATGATTTTCTTAAACATTGAAGTACCCAAAAAACCCTAATTTTGAAAACTAACCAAAACACATAGTGATTGCGATTGTGATTCGCTGGTGAGTATGGGCTTTGATGGATTGGTTTGCATGGAATAGAAATAACAAAACAAAGCAAAGCAATTGAATGAGAGTTTGATTCTGTTAAATTGGAGCGGATCTGAGATAGAAATCAGACAAGAATTGTACCGATTTTTGCATAAATGTGACCGTTGATTGATCGAAATGAGAACTCATCTGCGGTCCTGTCAGCTGATCAGACGGCGATTATTAATCCGATGGCAAAGAAACGAATGCTGGCGAGAGAAAGTAACGATAAATTTGGAGGGGAGTGACCAAACTCAGGATAATTAACGAAGAAAAAGAAATGCTTAAAAAAAACATAAATTAAAACGATTGCTTTTAATTTTTATTCTTTTTTCCCTATTTAATTGTTTATTAATGGATCTCACTTTTCTGAAGATTTGTTTTATTTAGATTGAAGAATTGGCAACAAGAGAGGACCCACATAATAAACCTACTTGGTAATTAGTTGGAAATAATTTTTAATTACCATTTGTGTCAGTATATTATACTTTTTCCTAAATATTTTCTATACGAATCCAAAATTTGAGCATCTTAACTTGTTTGGAGCATATATAGCAGGCATTTGATTTCTTTATTAATTATTATTTGAGGACTACATTCCAATGGGAGTGTTCGCGTTACAGTTCGGATCGGTTTTTTCGTTTTACATTTTAAACCGCGCAGGTTGGCGGTTGGGGAAATTAGAAACCGAAACCGCAAATTGATAAGGAAAACTGCAGCGGTTCGGGTCGGCGGTTCAACGGTTTGGGCCGTTCGGATCAGCGGTTTTGATTATATTTTTTTTAAAGAAAATTTTATGTATTTTCAATAATTGAAGAGAAAAATACCTAATTTTCATTTTTACATTACATATTATCATATGATCATTAAATATCTTAAATTTCATGGTTAAAGAAGAAAAAAAATAAAATAATGTCTAATTTGAACCCGAGTCGGCGGTTTAGGCGGTATGGGTCGCGGTTCTGGTCACAATTTGCTATTTGGGCGGTTCGGGTCATGGTTTGGCTCAAAACCGCGCACCGACCCAAAATTTGTTGTTCGGTTCTGGTTGACCCGAAATCATTTTCAATATTTTTTCAAACCACGCGGTCCGATTTGGATTGGTGCGGTTCGGGCCGGGTTGCGATTTGAACCGAAACCGTGCACACCCCTACATTCCAGTTTTGTCTAGTTTGTCAATTGCTCAACTAGGGATAGAAGAAATCTCGAATCTCCATCAAGATTTGAGATTATGTATTATTCGATATGAAATTCAGGACGGGATTTGAAATGATTTTTCAGTCCTAAACTTGGCTTTTGCTTAAAAATCATGGATCCTAATAGGAATTTAGGATTTCGAACCAATTAATCTTATATTCGAGACTATTTTTCATCTCTATTAAAAAAATGTTACCTTAAAGGGGAGTGTGAGTCTAAAAAGAAAATAAAAAACAAACAAAAAATTTCATTAATGATGTACCACATTGAGCACAAATAGTCAGACATATAACTTTTTTGAGATATTTAGATTAGTTTGATTCATCAGATTTCGATTTTCGAAATGAAATCACTGAGTCGACTTAATTAGAAATCAATTTGTGACTGGACCTTCACACATACACACTGTGAGTCTGATTTAGATAACCTACTCAAAGAATTGGATTTAAGTTGAGTTGAGCACTTTGAAGGTTTTTTTGATTTCGATATTGGGCGTTCTCTAATGATAGTATTGTGTATAACTCATTAGGACTATTTAATTTGTTCAGTTGGTTTTTTTCATTTTTGTGTGATTGCATGTGTGTGCTTAGAGATGTTCGTGGGTATCGTCGTTGTAAGCCCTTATGAGACTACAACTTATTGTAGGAGCGAAACGGGATTTACCGCTATGCCTATAACGCCGGCGACCACGATATTGTTTGGCTCAAAGCCCGTATATAGTACAGATAGCCCACGTGAGACAAATCGGGGAATAAATGAATCGCCACCCAGTATAAGACATTGTGAATGATTTAAGGTCTCACTACACCCCTAAGATTCGACCTTAAACTCGTTTAAATTCGAAATGGTCCCTTACTTTTGCCAGTGATCCACATGTATTATAATGCATAAATCACACAGTAGCATTTTTTATCGCATACAATCACACAGACAACAAGTGATAAGAGAAATAAGGAAAACATAAAAAACAAAGGCCCAAAAATCAGAATAAGTGAGTAATGTATCATGTCGGCATGGATTAATGGAAACCTGACCAGTCATATTCATGGTAGGCCGGAGATTAATGCATTTCCGGCCGGACTTGTCATAAGTCAGGTCGGATGTACTGTGTGATCTAGAAGGACCGAGAACGTAGGAACATATCCAGATAACAACTATGACAATATCAGAATGGTTATATATAAAAAACTAAGACGGCAGTAAATGCAATGATAACATTAGTGAATAAATAAGTGACTATAGAAGAAACAAGATAATAATGATAAATACAGAAACAAGGCTGCGCGTATTATTTATGAGTTGTACATGAAATTATTGTAGGAAATGATTTCCTAGTGCAGTGGAAACGTCTTAGGCACCCAGATCGGACTTGAAAATTTTTTATGTTCTTCCCTTCCTCAAGCCAAATGCAACCAGCAGGTATACTGAAATTTTGTTTCTGTTTCAGACAAAATTTCAGCCCCGGAACGCCCCCGAAATAGTCCTCTAACAGCCCCCGAACTGCAGTGAAATATTGGACTATTTTGGACTCGTTATGCGCCCGAACTGTACCTAAATCAGCCCCTGATTTTCGTGACTAACAAAGATGTTTCAGGTCTGATTTTTCACTCAAAAATCAGTCCTAACACAGCCCCAAAAATACCCCCAAGTTTTTCCCAAAATTCTGGATTAAAACAAACCCCAATGGTTTATGCGGTAGTGAGCAAAATCTATGCTCACTGCCGTGACACAAGAAAAAGATAGAGAGGGAGATAATTGTGTTCGACACCAAAAGATCTTTCGTGCTATGTCTCACAACCAACGGAAAGTAGTGTGGGCTACACTCACTAAATGAATCTCTAAACCTTTTAAAGATTACTAGTCACACTTGTATTTTTCTTATTTTTCTTCTCTCAACAATTGAGAGAGAATGAGGAAGAAGATGGAGGCTAGGGTTTGCAAGAATAATAGTTCACCAAGAAAAAATCTAATTTTTCTTTTTATATCTAGGATTTCCAATTTCCAAAATTTCAAAATCATTTCCCCTTCTCACTTGTAATTTTCGGCAATCACATTAACTCTATAGGAAATTTGTAACATCAAATATATTACATAATTATCATCTTAATGACAATTTAAATATCTCATTTAAAGAGTTGTTAAATCCAATTTAAGTTGTGTGATTTCCAAAAACTTTTCCCCTTATTTTGTTTAAGAATCGGCCAAGCAAGGAATTGAATAAAAAAAATTTGTAACATCAAGTCTTTAATTCCATAATTAAAAGATATGTTACAAAATCAAATAGTTACTACCTTTCATAAAAGTGTAACTTCCAAATTCAATTCAAGGGTTTCCAAAACCCAAATTTGGAATTCCAAGATTGCCCTCTAATTAAATTATATCAAATATAATTTAATAATTAATAATAAACAATTATCATATAATCATTTATTACATAAACCATATATTAACTTTTAAAATATAGTTCTAAGTGTGACAAATAATGTTATTAATCATATTAAAAATATTTATTCATATGTGAGTATATAATTGGACTATCCAACTATATTAAATCCGCTATAGTATATTGAGCTAGCACGAGGACCAAATGGACCTACGGTTCCGAGCTCCAATAATCTCGAAATATTAATTAAGCTCTTAATTAATTATTCCGAATTATTAACTCCGGGTTATTCCACTAAAAACCTGAAGTTGCACTCTCGTTGCCGCAGATAGTATATTAAGCCGAACCAAGTCGGTGTCCATCGATATAGTCACTACATATTGATTAACCCTTCAGGAGTATCTCATAATTAGAGTCGGGTCATAATGTCTGTTATACCCCTCTAATTATTTTTACCTTAAGCACCATTAATTCTCTAATTAACGATTTATTCATAACGTTTATGAATTTTAATCTTTCTATTCGTAATAGAAAGACTTGAGCGCTCTAACCGTTCAAGTACCGAATCAACTCTTAAGAAAGATACTCATCTACTTCTCCAAGAAGGAGTGAACTCCATGTCTATGTAAACGTTCCCAGCTACACAACAGACCATGTCCCCAAAGTACGTAGCTATTGGTCGGGACTGCTACACCAACCTCACCTTTGTAAATCAAATGACATAGCCTGCCATGCAAGAGTTCGTAGTACACTCAGGATTAAGATTAATCCATATATGACCATCTAGTATATCGAAATGATTTTCTTTGTTTAACGGATATTATAAGAAAATCATTTCTATTGCATGTTACTGATGTTAGAGTTGGTGCTCTGAGCGCCAATTTCTTATGTATTTCCCTGTAAATACTCTTGTAAATATTTTATTATTGAATAAAAAAACAATTTCTATAATATAAATTATTTTATTATATGGTAAAGATGTAAATGACCATAGAGTGATTAGTTATGATACAGTTGCAAAAGCGTCGCAACTGACATTAAGCAATATCATAACAGTATCATTCTTTAACTGTTCCTGGTCAAGGTTTACAATTACTTGGTCAGTAAGTAAACCCGCTGAGACCGGTACGTGTCATATAATGGAATATTGGATTCCAATGGTTTCTCAATTAACCATAAGTCTCGGGAGACTCGTATAGACACATAGGTGTTTATATCAGATAAAAACTAAATGAATCACTGAAGATTCTTAATAGATGGTACACCAACGTCAATAAGAATCTTCTCAGATTGAGTGAGCATATTGATCCTTCAACTTGAAATACCACTGTGGATATATGAGGTATCTTCACATTTTGATGGCAGTCACGTCACCGATCTATTTACATCATACCTCTGTCTGTTCGTTGGGTGTGGACTGATCCCTAGGATATCATATGCGTATCAAGATAGGATTCGTCAGTTTGTGTACAGAGCATAGGTATCCATTATGGAATTAGCAATCTGTTAAATCCATGGGCCTGTGGTGCACTGTAGAAATAAGTTCTAAATGCTATTAAGAGATTGCTAATAGAATTGTCGACGAGATTATACCTATAGAGATTTGACTTTTATATCTATATCTCTGGGATAATCCGGATACCTGTGATGGAATGATTATACGTATGAAGTAACCTCGACCTATATGGTTCAGAGATTTTATCTGTGTTCATCGTAATTTACGGGTGGGTAGATTATGGACACGAAATTGGATCACGTGACGGATATGCCTGAACCTAGAGAGTCTCACTAATGAGATATACTCGTAGGGCACTAGGGCAACTTTTATAAATAATACTGATTATTTATAAGTCGTTTAACGGTTAAACGATAATACATGCGTTTGGGATCTTTCTGCCATTTATTAAATGTCAAATTGTGATATTTGATATTTATAATTAATATATGTATTTTGATTATTTAATGTAAATATAATACATATATTTAAGATATTTGTATTTAATTATTTGATTATTCAAATGTTGAATGATTAAATTAATTAAATAATAAATATTTTTTTACTTTATTAAAGTAAGATAAATGACTTAATTTTATTGGATAAAATGGTTAATATTTATTGGATAAATTGGCATGATTTAATTGGTACATTTGTGATATTCATTAAATTATTTAATGTATAAATACCACAAATTTAATTAAATCATTATCCTTTAAGTTATTTAATGAAATAAAAATTGGAAAATACATGGCTATTATTTGTTCCCAATTTTCGATCAACCTAAGGAAATTATAAAAGCCATCTTTTTCATTTTTGTTTCATTATCTAAGAACCCTAAAATCAAAATACAAAGGAGTTTGAGAGAAAAGAAGAAAGAAAGCAAAAAAGACTTGGAAACTTGGAAATTTTGTAAGTTTTTCTTACTTTCGTCTTCATGAAAATTATTTCTAAGACTCTAGGCTTTATTATGTGTAGCTTAGATTTTTGTCTACTCTTTTTTGGATGTATTGTGATGGTTGGGAACTTGGAAGAAAGATGGAAGCATGTATAAGTGTTAAGATTGCATGAAATTAGTTCTTAAGCATTCTTTTTGCCATTTGATGGTGAGTTGCAATTCTAGAGTTACTTAGCCACTCATAAATGACCTAGAATTGTTCTTGAGTTATTTCATGGTGGTGAGACTTGTTTGGTGTGGTGGGAATTGAATTAAAGTATTGGATTTAATTAATTTGGTGTTAATTTATCAATTTGTGGAAATTGTAAAATTAGGGTTCACAACCTACTCCAAATTTGGGGCTTTTCATATATGTGTTAATTAATGATGTATATATGATCCATATTAATTTTGGTGTTGATTGGACTTGATTTTGAACAGTTTTGAACCGATTTGGACTAAACTGCAATTCTTGGAAAGTTAAGGGACCTATTCGGTAATTTGGGAAAAATTGGTTTCTTGAATTGGAAATTTTATCTTCATATATAAGACATGTATAAATCATTTTGGGATTGATTTTGAATCAATGAAAATTATATTTGATAATTTAGGACTAAAATGATTAAAATACAAACTTTAAGGGCTAAACGCCAATTAATGAAAAATATGATTTTTGGGTAAAAATTTCAGTTTTTAAGTATTGAGTAATTAAAATAAATTATTTTATTTTAGTTACCCAAGAAAAATTTTTGAAATCGGAAAATTTTGATTTTCCGCGTTCCGCTGCGTTTACCCCGAATTGCCGCCTAAAACCCCAACAAAAATGGTATCAGAGCGGGTCTGAACCTGAACGCATGATATGAATATGCCTTTAAATTCAATGTTTAATTTTGTTCTTACTTTATACATGCTTGTATTTATTTAATTTGATTAAATTAAATGCGTAACATCTTTGCGGAAAATCCCTAATTAATAAGGTTTTAAAGTAACATGTATTGGATGCATATTTCTTGGTCCGTCTTGTCAATATAGTTTATGGATATCTATTCTATGGCTGCATCCGAGAAAGTGCCAAAGTAGTGAGGGTGTAGTTGATAGAAATTTATCGATACCGGATGTATATGTGATACTAGATAAATTCAAGCGAAAGCGGAAATCCTGAACATGCCAAAGTTGTCAGGACTATGCAAGTATCTTGAATTTATCATTGACAAGTTTAACCTTGGTACACCTCTTTGTGAACGTGTCAAAGCTGTCACAACGAGAAACGACCAAGACCGAAACCCAAGAGTCATTATTAAGTGATTGACAATGAGTTGTTTACCTAATGAATATACGTAGACGAGATCTTGCCAAAGCTGTGAGCTGAAATTTATTCATGTGATCCACCTTTCACTAATATATTTAATTTGATTAATTGTTTGTTTGCATTCTGTTTGGGGATTACAGTATTGCATGTAATAGTGGGATGAGCATTTTTAGATTAAAATCCATGATCTATTTATGTTTTGGTTATTTTATATTATATGAAACTGAATTGTCTGCTAACCGTTTTTCGCTATCTATATGATAGATTTGTGATGGCGGCAACTGTTTCTAATCCTTTTGCTCGTACACTTGATACGAACAAGCTTAAAGGCACCAAACACTTTGCAGATTGGGACTAGGATCTAAGAATTATTCTTGGATCTGAGCACATGGGTGTTCCGATCCCGGGTCCTCGCTTCATTTCACGACCCGAGCCACCCGCCAAATCGAAGCTCTCGAAGAGTACTACAAGATGGCGGTGATGGTTTTTCCGATCCGTACTCGGTTGCATGCAAAATGAGGAGAAAAGGCGATGGTGAATAGTAAATTCAAATGAACAGTAGCTCTGATTGGAATTTCGTCGATTCCAGCGAATTCGTGGGATCGTTTGGAGTCCGTATATGGCCTCGAAATCTGGGTAAGACCTCTCGGTAGAAATCCGCAAATTTCAAGTTTTTCATTAAATGTTTGGATATTTCCAGTAGCTCTGTAGACTAGTGTAATGATATAAATCGAGTTGTTTGAGCATTAGTATATTGAATATGTGCATTTTCTGGAATCCGAGAGAAATTAAAGTTAATTCGATTGATCCGATCAGTAAAACGAGTTTCCGGTAAAATCGGGTTTCGCATGTATATGTGCTTTAATGAACTTAATTAAGAATATAGTTTAATTGTGATGATACGATATTATTTGAGTAATTCTAGAGAGGTTTGGATGCCTTAGGTCCCTTCCGCAGCATTTTTGGAAACTTTTCGGAAAACTTTTCGGAAGATTTTTCAGAAACGCGTAATATGCATATTTGAGCTACTAAATTGACATAGAACAATGTTTAATGGTGTAATATAAGTATTGGATGTATTATGAGTAATGAAACTGAAAATGAATTTAATTTGGATTTTCCCGGAAGGTTTGGGAGTTTATACTATCAGTAAGTTTTCCATGATTAACGACCCTCACAATCCGTATTTTGTGTAGAGATGGGGAAAGAGAAAGGATAGCATGGACCCCAGGTAAGTGTCTCACTATGAACTCATCGTAGTAGACAAGATACAATGGTTGATTATGTGTTTAGATATGTGTATAGATTGAAGGCTCACAAGAATAAGTAATATTAGTTATGTAGTGACCGGCGTGATCACACACGTATAATGCAAGCACATGTATCGTTCAAGTAGTATAAAATGTATCGATCCCATGAGGACTTAATACCTAAGCTATTAATTTATGAAGCCAAATGTTTACAAGTATCTAATGGATTGGTTGTTTGATTGGATGGTGATTTTAATAAGTAAAAATAGTGCGAAAGTAAATTAAAGGAAAATTCAATATTATTAAACTATCCATGGTTGTGAATCCTTCCAATATCTTTTAAAGATGAAGTGGTTATCTCATGTTTGTTCAATATATCGGTTTATTAACCTGGAACACGAATTTATGCAAAAGCCTATTCCGATGGTCAGATGCAAATACCCAGTATAACCCAATTAACCATATTCCTATGTCAACAAAGTTACCTAAATTCATTAAGTTTAAGTTCCAATTATGGTTACCCCCGCCTGACAGGTATATTCCTGTCCTGTAAGGAAATCTATTAAGGGTTATTTATCCTTAAGGGAGATCGTGAGCTATTGAGTCTAAGGCTGAAACTTAAAATCTATTTTCCAAGTTCATTTTAAGTTTACCAAATCAATCTTATTAATGGCCAGTTAACAAGAAGCATTAAGTTTAAGGCTCAATAAATAAACATTCATATTACCCAAACCATAAAATAACCCATTATAAACCGGTGATATTGGAATTCATCACAACCCCAGATAACGGATTTAGTTACAACACATATTTAGGACTCATAAAAACGTAAATAAGTAAATGAGATAAAGTAAAAGCTTGAAAGTAAAAAGGTAAATAAAGCAATAAAGAAAATGCTGGGGTTAGATGATCCACTTTTATTACTTCTATTTTAGATATCTCCCTTATTATAATATATTAACTTTGCGTGATAATTACCAAGCTACCATAAAGGCGGTATCCAATTTAGTCAGGTTAAAATCAATTTAATTAAGTCCAACCGACCATAAAAGCGGTATCTCATTAAGTCAGGTTTTAAATAGTTTATATATTATAATTAAAGGAGATTAATCTAAATATTAGTAATAAAAGTTTTACCCTTAACCCCAGCAGGGGGAGTTACCTCCTCATGCTGAAAAGTAAAATAAAGACAGAAAATTAAAGTAAAGAAAGAATTATTGCATAAATTAAAATAAATTAAATACAGAAAACTGTAAATAAACAAGCACGATACAATATTCTTAGTATTCTTAAGGAATTCCTCAGAAGAAAGTATGAATTAAAATTATGAAATCGGCCTCAATTTATAGGCAAAGTTTGGCTTCACGCGTCGCGATGCGTCGTTTATTAAATGAGATTGTGACATGTGGCATCAGTAGCGTCGACATTTGAATTATTGGTTTGGCATCGCGACTCCGAATGCCTGGCGAGTCGCAACGCTGACATCAACAATGACGTGTACTGTCGGCAGTATGGGAAGATGACAAGTGTCTGGCGCACGTTAGCACGATTTTTGTGATGTTGACACGTGGCAAGCGCGTGTTAGCAAGTGCGCATGTTAACAAGTCTGTTGTGATGTTGACACATTTTTGGCGCACGTTAACAGCGTATGATAGCAGGCGGCGCATTTTAGCACGTCGTATTTTAGCAATCGGCGCATTTTAGCAGGAAATTTACATTTTTGCCACTTTTTTCCGTTTTTCGCTGTTTTGGCCCCGAATTGATTCCAGAGAGTCCTGTTATTTTATTTATCTACAAAATAACACAAAAAACATCAAAATATTCAAAAAACTCAAGAAACTATACAAAATATTAGTCAAAATGACGGTAAATATTGATATATTTAACGCTTATCACGCCCCCAAACCTAACATTTTGCTAGTCCTCGAGCAAAATAATTAAATACCATAAACATCTTCAAAATAAAATTAAACTAAGTCATTTTCTTAGGGATCACGATTGCATTTAGCATATGCAACAAGCCTTTAAACTCCTAGGTGTCTCTAGTGGACGAGTTGTAGTCTCGTGAGGGCTTACAGCAACGATACCCACAAACGTCAATCTAATGCACACAAAAGCAAAAAGACAAGAGAAAATAAAATAAACAAGTTAGTGACTAAACATGTAAAACTTCTTATCCAAGTTAATATTTGTTTTCTTTCTTTCTAAATTACCAAATAAGTAAATTCTCCGATTATTTTTACCATTCTCCATATACACAACCAACAAAGTATTAATCAGCTCATTGTGCCCACAATATTCATAAGTGTAATTGAAAAGAGAGTAATATTTTTTTTCCTAAAGTTATATCAGAATTCACACTTTTTAAGCAATGAAATATATTTTTTTTCTGATTTTTTTTATTTATATACAATATCTTCCATCCATGTAGCGAGCTTTGAGCCAGTGACTCCCAAACCAGTTGGCTTTAGGACACTAGGTGTTAAGACACCCCTATGGACTTAATTACTTGGATTTCAGATATATATATTTTTATAACATCTTCAATCCATGTAGCGAGCTTTAGGTCAGTGACTCCCAAACCATTTGGCTTTAGGGCATTAAGTGTTAAAACACCCCTACAAACTTAATTACTTAGATCTCAGATGTTTTTTTTAATTCCATCTCTTTTTTAGATGCTTCCTCCAATTAAACTAGAGCACTGAATATTAAAAAAATTTCAATTACAACTCATGTCCGTATGTTACCATATATGTTGACAATACCTGTCAACTGAGCATATGAAGATCCATTTTAGTCAGTATTATGGAGAATTCACAAATTAAATAATTCAAAAGGAAATAAACAAAAATTAACTTGTTACGAAATAGGTTGAGATACGTCTCAGGAGTGGAAATTCCTTACACACCAATTTCACCAGATTAGTCAAGTTAAAAAAACACAAAAACATAAAATATTTTTTTTTATTTTTTTCTAAATTTTTTTTTTTTTTGAATTTTTTTGAAAATTTTTGACTAAAAATTAAATAAAAACAACACAATAAAAATAAGATACTAGTCAACTATTCCCCTCTCCCAAACCTAAATGAGACATTGTCCCCAATGTCTAAAAAGTAGAGGAAGAGTTCAGAAAACAGTACCTGGTTAGCTGAAATTATACATCTAAAATGAAAATTAAATATTAAGATCTAGATTTATCTGACACTTTTTACCACGATCATTATCAGACCAGTTAATCTTGGAAAGGATATGGTCAATTTGTGGTTCAAAGGCTAAAATTTGGTCAATTAAATCATGGGCAATTCTGACAGTAAAGAGGAGATCTTTTACAGGTTTTGACACGAACCCATTTCTCCGAGCATCATCAAGAAACACACAAAGAAATGTTGGGGTTTTGGGTGATGGGCGCAGCGGAAGCACGGTTCGGGGGAAATCGTAATTTAAAACTTTTTCAAATTACCGAATAAATTATTCAATATCTAATATGATTAATTTATTCATATTTCACCTAAACCTATTTATTCAATATCAAATATCAACATAAATAAGGTTGAAATGTCGCGAAAATTTTATGACAACCGTTTTTCCGTAAAATGACGCAAAACGCGTTTTTAACCGTACCGACCACCCGACACTTATGGAGACTGCCCAGGTCAGCCCCAATAGTGTTAAGGCAGTTCATGGACTGCCTGAATAGTGACAGATTCACTGTTTGGGCAGCCGTCACCCGATTGACTCAAAAGTCACCCGGCAGCATCGTTTTTGGTCGTTTTCGCTTATTTCAACCCGGAAACACTTTCCGGAAATTGTTCCAACTCCCAAAACACATCCATTACATTAATATGACATCAATTTCATCATATAATTTCCAGTTTTAGAGGATCTGATCCAGAAATCAAAAATTCTAATTTTCATGCTTTAAATCCAAAATTTCAAGATTAATCTAATTAATCATAACACCAACCAAAGTCACCACATATGAACAACCCAAGAATAATTCTAGGTGCCACAAGAGTGTTCATAACACTCTAGAATAGCAACTCATCAATAATTGATCAAATTGGACAATAATTACACTAATTACTTCCAAAACCAACTTCACACATGCATAATCTTCCATCTCCATCAACCACAAACAAAACCCCAAAAATTCAGATTCAAAGAAACCCTAGAACCCTTCTAACAACTCAAGAAACAAGAAACTAAATTTCCAAGCTTATGGTTATGGTAGATTACCTTTAATCCTCCAATTCCTTAGCATTTTTCTAGAATTTTCCTGTGATTCTTCATAGATTCTTCAAACAAATTTGGAGACCCATGTTTTTAGAGCTTGGACGTTCATGAATGGAGCCTAGAAGATAAAGAAAATAATTTCCCTCATTTAATATACATGACCGACTAACAAGGGGGCAAAATGATCAATTTGAATTTTAGTTAATTTGATTCAAAATCACATTAATAATTCATGCCACATGTTACCATTAAATAATTAACATGTGTGATAACACTTATCACAAATGAAAAATATTTAATAAATTAAATATAAAGTCAAAGTATTTAAAATCCAAATTTAACACTTTAACCTTAAATTTAATGCCAAGTGTAACCAATAATAATTAAATATTTTTCATAACAATTATGAAAAATTTATCAATTAATTATTATATATATATATATATATGTATTTTATTTACATTAAATAACAAATACATATATTTTATGGCATGTGTCAAAATCTCATTTGAGGAATAATTAATGTGTATCTAATTGTATTATGTATCAAATTCAAATACAAAATAATTATTATCGGACAAAATCCCCTAATGCATGTGTTATCGTTTAACCGATTAAACAATCTGAATTAACTCACTTAATCCGATGAAGTATTATAAATAATCCATATTATTCATATCGAGTTGCCCAAGTGCTCAACGAGTACACTTCATATTGTGGGACTCTCTAAGTTTAGGTTTATCCGTCACGAAATCCAATTTTCGTGTCCATAATCCACCCACTCATGGATTATGACGACCACAGATAATCTCGCTAAACTATGCAAGTCGAGGTCACTGCATGCGTATAATTCATCCGTAACAGGCTATCCATATTATACATGGGATATAGATAAAAACGTCAAATCCGTTCGGTATAATGTAGTCGACATTTCATTTTACGATCTCTAAATAACACTCGGAACTGATTTTCAAAGTTATACAACAACCATGGATTTACTAGATCGAAAACATGTTCTGGATGCATATACCATATACACAGGACTGACGGATCCTCTCTTGATACACACTGGTCTAGGACACAGAAATCGGCGATGCTGTTCCAGGCTCGTGGCCCGGTTGGGAGTAAGGAATAGCCCGCAAGGGACTAAACCGGAGAAATAAAATGGAGTCGCCACCCAGTGTGAACTGGGAAATGATTTAAGGCCGCACTCACCCCTCGCAAGGGAAGACCTCAAACCGTTGGGTTCGGAATGGTCCCTTACTTATGTCACTTGTAATGAACGGATTTGTGCAATTTTAACCAAGTCTACTCAATATACATTTGCAAAAAGGTAACCTACACCTAAATTCGTATACGGCTTAAATCTAAGTTTGCATGCTTTAAAAGTTAGTTATCATAACGGCAAACATACGATATCACACAATGAGCGTGTTGAATTATCAAATACGAAAAATAAATAACAACCTAAACATAAATGTAAATTAAACTCCTATTGCGAAAGAAATTAACTAAATCATGCATAAAGAAGTAACATAATCATGCTTTAAAAATAAACAACATACTAAACCTAATCATGCTAAATAAATAAATAACCTACTAGATTAAATCATGCTCGAATACAAGGTTGGATGAAATGAAATACGTATATCTCTCAAGTGGTACGTGGCATTGTATCCTGAGTACAAACCGCACTACCGTCCATTCGGATTCGGCTACGGAATTTACGTCTGAGTTTCCATCCGATATACCACAAGAGAGAACACATATTCCGTTCATCCGGAAATCACATCATGCACCAATCCATAATACTCATATGAAATAAAGTACTAAAATAAATAAAAATAAAGGATAATGAATAATGAATGTGCCCTCAGGTCTAACCTCTTTTGTCGTCTCTCGGAAGTGCGTTACATGGCCGTCAGAAGGGTTGATGCTCCTCCACCCCTCCAGTTCACTGGTTCAATGTTTTCCTTCGCTATTTCACTGTTTGGGCCGATGTTTTTACTCTGTTTCGCTGTGGTTTCTGGTTGCGGTATTTTCTTACTGTTTTGTGGTAATGCGGGGCTGTTTTGGTTTGCGGTTTGTGGGTTTTATGGGGTAGTTTCTAGTGCAGTTTAGGGGCGAATTCTGGACTGTTTCAAGGGCAGAATGTGCGGTAAAACTGGGCAGTTTTTTTGTGGTTTAAGGGTGCAGTTTTTGGACAATTTTTTCGGTGATGTGTTGGCATTTTTTGGGCGTGTTAGTGAGGGAAGTTTAGTCGGCAATTGGGTGCAAGTCAGAGGGTTTTAGTGTGAAGCAATGGGCTTGTGTTGTGGGTGTCAACGACATGAAGTTGGATAGGGGTGTTGGATGATTTAAAGGCCACTGGTTGAAGGCTTTAGGAGGGGCTGTTTCACGTGAATTTATGGTTGGTCGAAGCAGTGCTTGTGCCGTGAATTTAGGTTGTTTATAAAGGGGCTTGTGGCATGAATTGGTGTGAGGCAAGCTGATGGTTACGTGATGAGAGAGAGGGCAGTGTGATGTGAAGCAAATGGGCTGGTTACGGCTGGGCACAAGGGGCTGCTGAATGGCTTTAACGTGAGGGAGTTTGAGTGATGAGGGCTGTTGAAGGCAGATTGGGTGAGGGGTACGTGAGGCGAGGGGTTGGTGAATGTGAAGAAGGGTTAGTGTTTTGTGAGGGCTGAGCGTGAAGGTGAGGTGAGGGCAATTTATGTGAGGCGTGATGAGCGTGTTTGTGCGTGAGTGGCGTGAATGGGTGTTTCTTGATCGATGTGAGACTAAGGGGGATGGGCGTGTGAGGTGTTTGTGCGTTAAATGTTGAAGGCAATTAAGGGTGAGTTGTTTCCTAACCAATGTGGGATTGAGGGGAATGAATTGGCTGTGTGCTTCACGTGATTGTTGGCTTTGCTTGAGGGTTTAGTGTGTATTGGCTTTTGTGGTATTTAGTCGATGTGGGATTTCTAATGGGGCTGATGGGCTGTTATTTTAAGCGTGAAGGGGTTGGTTTCAGGGAGGCTACTTGCGTGAACTAGGGAGTGGTCTTCATGGGCTGCTAGGCGTGAATGGATGGCTGGTTTTAGGGGTTGATGGGCGTGTATGGAGGGCTGGTTTTAGGGGTTGCTGGCGTGAATAGATGGTTGATTTTAGGGGGGTGTTGGCGTGTATGGAAGGCTGGATTTCTTGTTGCGTTTATTGTGGCAATGAGGGAGGATCTTGGGAGCTTTATGCATGGAAAATAGAGAGGAGTTTGGGAGGCTTCAGGCGTGAGTGCTCATAGAGAAAATAGTCTTATGTGTTGTCTATGTGCCGTATGTGCTGGGGGAAAGATAGTAGGATAATGGGTTGTTTTTATAGGAAAAATGGGTGCATTAATTGGGTAGGCTAATGTGGTTGGAGGATTATTAATTGGGTGGCTACTTTGTTGAAAATGGAGGGTGATTTGTGGTTTCTTTTGACTTGGAGAGGGGATGCCATTAATGGCTTGGAAAACTTTGTTGAAAATGAGGAGCAAGGTAAATTGGAGGTCAAATGCGTGGGGTATGCATGGTGGAGGGTTAATTTGGTTGTTTGAATAGTTAGTGGAGAGGTAAATGAGTGTAAAGGGTGTGGGCTTTGGTCTCTTGGGCTTGGTGTGTGATTTGGTTGGGTTTTGGGCCAAGGGTGATTTTGAAAAGGAGGTCCAACGAGTGAACCCGAAGCTAAACAAACGAATAAAGTCCAACAAAACGTCAATTCTTGACTTTTCCCTTCCGACGTCCGTTTCCCATGACTTCCGTGACATAAGAGGTAGTGCCTCTGTACGAGGCTCATCATCGGGACTAATATGCAAAAATACAGTGCCTACAGTCGCCCCCACTTTGATGGGACATGTGCAGTGTGTGACAATGACAGTCCTATCAAAGTTCGTGCAATGCATTTTTACTTACCTGGCTCACCAGCTGCCACCTGACTTGCATGTTTGTGTTGATTTTATTGTGCCATACCCGGCATGCTAAACCTCATACCTGAGATGTCGCGGTTGCGTATCCATACCCAGAGTGCCGCAATAGTGTCTCTATACCTGGAGTGTCATACATGGCATGCTAAACCTCATACCCGAGGTGTCGCAGTAATATCTCCATACCCGGAGTGCCATATCCGGCAAAACTGATACTGATGCTGAAGTGTCTCCATACCTGGAGTGCCATACCCGGAAAAACTGAAACTGATGCTGATGGGGGCCTCGCCCCCTGGGAATCATCCCCTGGGATTTGTCACCAACATTGATACTGATGATGATGTGGGCCTCAACCCGTGCTCCATTTCCGGAGTGCCATTTTCGGCAAGCTAAACCTCATTTCCGAGGCGTCGCTGATGTAATAGTGGTCCATTTCCGAACCATGCTCCATTTCCGGAGTGCCATTTTCGGTGTCTGATGAGATAATCCTCCATTTTCGAACCGTGCTCCATTTTTGGAGTGCCATTTTCAGCGTCTGAAGAGATAATGGTCAATTTTCTAACCGTGGTTCATTTGTGGAGTGCCATTTTCGGCGTCTGATGAGATAATGGTCCATTTTTGAACAATGCTCCATTTTCGGAATGCCCTTTTCGGCGTCTGATAGTGGTCTGTTTCCGAACCATGCTCCATTTTCAGAGTGCCATCTTCGGTGAGTGATAGTGGTCAATTTCCGAACCATGCTCCATTTTCAGAGTGCCATTTTCGGCGAGTGATAGTGGTCCATTTCCGAACCGTGCTCCATTTTCCGAGTGCCATTTTCGGCGTCTGATGAGATGATGGTCCATTTCCAAATCGCGCTCCTTTTTCTGCGTCTGATGAGATGATGGTCCATTTCTGAACCGTACTCCATTTTTGGAGTGCCATTTTCGGCGTCTAATGAGATGATGGTCCATTTCCGAACCGTGCTCCATTTTCAGAGTGCCATTTTCGGCGTCTGATGAGATGATGGTCCATTTTCGAAGTTTGCTCCATTTTCGGCGTCTAATAGTCCGAACCATGCTCCATTTTCGGAGTGCCATTTTCGGCGAGTGATAGCGGTCCATTTCCGAACCATGCTCAATTTTCGGAGTGCCATTTTTGGCGAGTGATAGTGGTCAATTTCCGAACTATGCTCCATTTTCGGAGTGCCATTTTCGGCGAGTGATAGTGGTCCATTTTCGAACCATGCTCCATTTTCTGAGTTCCATTTTCGGCGTCTGATGAGATGATGGTCCATTTCCGAACCGTGCTCCATTTTCGGATTGCCATTTCGGCGTCTGATAAGATGATGGTCCATTTCTAAATCGCGCTCCTTTTTCTGCGTCTGATGAGATGATGGTCCATTTTTGAACCGTACTCCATTTTCGGAGTGCCATTTTATCGTCTGATGAGATGATGGTCCATTTCCGAACCGTGCTCCATTTTCGGAGTGCCATTTTCGGCGTCTGATGAGATGACGGTCCATTTTCGAAGTTTGCTCCATTTTCGGAATGCCATTTTCGGCGTCTGATAGTCCGTCCATTTCCGAACCATGCTCAATTTTCGGAGTGCCATTTTTGGCGAGTGATAGTGGTCAATTTCCGAATCATGCTCCATTTTCGGAGTGCCATTTTCGGCGAGTGATAGTGGTCCATTTTCGAACTATGCTCCATTTTCGGAGTGCCATTTTCGGTGAGTGATAGTGGTCCATTTTCGAACCATGCTCCATTTTCGGAGTGCCATTTTCGGCGAGTGATAGTGGTCCATTTTCGAACCATGCTCCATTTTCGGAGTGCCATTTTCGGCGAGTGATAGTGGTCCATTTCCGAACCATGCTGTGAGGTGGTCCATTTCCGAACCATTACTGATGTGAGGGTGGTCCATTTTCGAACCATTGCTGATGTGAGGGTGGTCCATTTCCGAACCTCTGATGTGAGGGTGGTCCATTTTCGAACCATTGCTGAGTTGAGATGGGGGTCTTGTTCCCGAATTGTGATAAGGGTTTTGTTCCCGAATTAAGATGAGAGTCTTGTTTCCTGAATTGGGTTGAGATTGATGGCGAGGTGCTGTGACCTCTGGGTCTTCTTCCCGAACCACCGAGTGGGTTTTGTTCCCGAAGTGAGTTGAGGGTCGTGTTCCCTAAACTGAGTTGTGGGTCTTATTCCCGATCTGAATTGTGGGTCTTCTTCCTGAGTTGAGGGTCTTGTTCCCGATCCGAATTGTGTTGAGGGTCTTGTTCCCGATCTGAATTGTGTTGAGGGTCTTGTTCCCTGAATTGTGGGTCTTGTTCCCAAGTTGAGTTGTAGGTCTTGTTCCTGACTGTGGGTCTTGTTCCCAAATTGAGTTGCAGGTCTTGTTCCTGATTTGAGTTGAGGGTTTTGTTCCCAAATTGAATTGCGGGTCTTGTTCCCGATTGTGGGTCTTGTTCCCAAATTGAATTGTAGGTCTTGTTCCCGATTATGGGTCTTGTTCCCTGAATTGATTGTGGGCTTTGTTCCCTAGGCTTTATTCCCGAGCTGTATAGAGAGTGGGCTTTGTTCCCGAGCTGTGTTGATGGTGGGCTTTGTTCCCTGTGACTCATCCCCAAACTGATACTGATGTGGGCCTTGACCCTGGGAATCTTTCCCGATGCTGCTGATAATGTGGGCATCGACCCTGGGATTCATTCCTAAAATTACTTATGATTTGGGCCTCGACCCTGGGATTCATTCCCCAAACTGCTTGACTTTGCCGCTTTTTCCTTTTCTTCAAAACCTGCGAACAAAAGCAAAACAAAAAATGCGTGCATGTGATGTGTATGCATGTATGCATGGATGTATTTCCTATTCCGATGGGTTAGGCCTTCCTTATGCTCAGTGATGCCATTTCCCTACAAAAGTCTTTGATCGCCCCCTGGGTCTGCTTATAATTTCTTATGCCGGTTCTTTTCTGGTGATTGTTCAGTTCTCTTTAGTCGCATTGCTCAAGTTTTCGATATATCCTTTATTCGTGGGGTGGTAGACTGGTCGCCCCCAGTCTTGATTTAGCTTTCTGCTCTCCGCTGCTTGCATTAGGTCAAGGTGGACCATATGATATGGCATTCTATATCATCATATTATATCACATGCTACGAAATAGTCCCAATAGTTACACATATTATTGCCCTCAAAGAATGCCCAGTATTGAAACCAGAGAACCTTCAAAACATTCAATGCAACTCAAATCCAAATCTTTGAATAAATGATCTAAGCCAGACTCAAAGTGTGTGTGTGCAAAGGTTCCTTTCCAGATTTATCCTCGGGTAAGCCAACTCAATGATTTTGTCAAAAAATTGGGATCGATGGGTTGCAGTTGTTTTTATGTGCTCAATGTGGTATGGTTTTCTTTCTCTTTTGTCTCTTTCTTTTTTCTTTTCATTTTCAACTTCTTCTTTTTTTCTTTTCTTTTTTTTTTTCAACACACCTACCCTTTAAGGTAGCATTTCTCCTCATGGTGGTCCTAATACTCGCCCATGGGTATTGGTTATAGGTGGTTTAATTATTTTCCTTAGAGACTTTTCTTTTATTTTCAACCATACCACACATCATAACACAAGCAAATCAGGATAGACATTTAGGCGAACGGTCATTCACCGACCTACAATTTCTTCAACTAGTCACTTTGCTAACTACTCAGGTTTTCACTGCTGAGAACCATAATCAAGTGCTTACGAGTCTAACATAGATCAATCACTCAAAGTATCAGATAAAAGCACATCAAAAGTTTATCGTTTCTAAGGTTTCACCATAAAGCAAACAATTTCATCATTGGACTTATGTCTAACTATCAAGGACTAAAAAACAAACAAATTTTTTTTTGAAGGCCCCTCAATGGTCTTTCTATTCTTGCCTGTTTCTCGGCTTCCTTTTCCCGACATCTATGTTTGCTAAACTTTTCTTGACAAGTATTTCTTTCCTAACCCAACGGATATCTATGATGGCTGTTAAGACAAATGGTAAGCATGATGCATGTATGCATGTGATGCATGAGATGTATAAGCCCGTCAAGATTTTTATACTAGTTGGCCCATTGTCATTTTAAAGCATTATATCACACTATTGCGCGGTGCAAACTTGTCCCAGTTGAAAAGCCCGCATGGGACTAAACCGGAAAATAAAATGGAGTCGCCACCCAGTGTGAACTGGGAAATGATTTAAGGCCGCACTCACCCCTTGCAAGGGAAGACCTCAAACCGTTGGGTTCGGAATGGTCCCTTACTTATGTCACTTGTAATGAACGGATTTGTGCAATTTTAACCAAGTCTACTCAATATACATTTGCAAAAAGGTAACCTACACCTAAATTCGTATACGGCTTAAATCTAAGTTTGCATGCTTTAAAAGTTAGTTATCATAACGGCAAACATACGATATCACACAATGAGCGTGTTGAATTATCAAATACGAAAAATAATAACAACCTAAACATAAACGTAAATTAAACTCCTATTGCGAAAGAAATTAACTAAATCATGCATAAAGAAGTAACATAATCATGCTTTAAAAATAAACAACATACTAAACCTAATCATGCTAAATAAATAAATAACCTACTAGATTAAATCATGATCGAATACAAGGTTGGATGAAATGAAATACGTGTATCTCTCAAGTGGTACGTGGTATTGTATCCCGAGAACAAACCGCACTACCGTCCATTCGGATTCGGCTATGGAATTTACGTCTGAGTTTCCATCCGATATACCACAAGAGAGAATACATATTCCGTTCATCCGGAAATCACATCATGCACCAATCCACAATACTCATATGAAATAAAGTACTAAAATAAATAAAAATAAAGGATAATGAATAATGAATGTGCCCTCAGGTCTAACCTCTTTTGTCGTCTCTCGGAAGTGCGTTACACAGCCGTCGGAAGGGTTGATGCTCCTCCACCCCTCCGGTTCACTGGTTCAATGTTTTCCTTCGCTATTTCGCTGTTTGGGCCGATGTTTTTACTCCGTTTCGCTGCGGTTTCTGGTTGCGGTATTTTCTTACTGTTTTGTGGTAATGCGGGGCTGTTTTGGTTTGCGATTTGTGGGTTTTATGGGGTAGTTTCTAGTGCAGTTTAGGGGCGAATTCTGGACTGTTTCAAGGGCAGAATGTGCGGTAAAACTGGGCAGTTTTTTGTGGTTTAAGGGTGCAGTTTTTGGACAGTTTTTTCGGTGATGTGTTGGCATTTTTTGGGCGTGTTAGTGAGGGAAGTTTAGTCGGCAATTGGGTGCAAGTCAGAGGGTTTTAGTGTGAAGCAATGGGCTTGTGTTGTGGGTGTCAACGACGTGAAGTTGGATGGGGGTGTTGGATGATTTAAAGGCCACTGGTTGAAGGCTTTAGGAGGGGCTATTTCACTTGAATTTGTGGCTGGTCAAAGCAGTGCTTGTGGCGTGAATTTAGGTTGTTTATGTAGGGGCTTGTGGTGTGAATTGGCGTGAGGCAAGCTGCTGGTTACGTGATGAGAGAGAGGTCAGTGTGATGTGAAGCAAATGGGCTGGTTACGACTGGGCACAAGGGGCTGCAGAATGGCTTTAACGTTAGGGAGTTTGTGTGATGATGGCTGTTGAAGGCAGATTGGGTGAGGGGTACTTGAGGCAATGGGCTGGTGAATGTGAAGAAGGGTGAGTGTTTTGTGAGGGCTGAGCGTGAAGGTGAGGTTATGGCAGTTTATGTGGGGCGTGATGAGCGTGTTTGTGCGTGAGTGGCGTGAATGGGTGTTTCTTTATCGATGTGGGACTAAGAGGGAGGGCGTGTGAGGTGTTTGTGCGTGAAATGTTGAAGGCAATTAAGGGTGAGTTATTTCCTAACCAATGTGGGATTGAGGGGAGTGAATGGGCTGTGTGCTTCACGTGATTGTTGGCTTTGCTTGAGGGTTTAGTGTGTATTGGCTTTTGTGGTATTTAATGGATGTGGGATTTCTAATAGGGCTAATGGGCTGTTTTTTTAAGCGTGAAGGGGTTGGTTTCAGAGAGGCTACTTGCGTGAATTAGGGAGTGGTCTTCATAGGCTGTTAGGCATGAATGGATGGCTGGTTTTAGGGGTTGCTGGGCGTGTATGGAGGGCTGGTTTTAGGGGTTGCTGGGCGTGAATGGATGGTTGATTTTAGGGGGGTGTTGGCGTGTATGGAAGGCTGGCTTTCTTGTTGCGTTTGTTGTGGCAATGAGGGAGGATCTTGGGAGCTTTGTTCATGGCAAATAGAGAGGAGTTTGGGAGGCTTCAGGCGTGAGTGCTCAGAGAGGAAAAGAGTCTTATGTGTTGTCTATGTGCCGTATGTGCCAGGGGAAAGATAGTAGGATAATGGGTTGCTTTTATAAGCAAAATGGGTGCATTAATTGGGTAGGCTAATGTTGTTGGAGGGTTATTAATTGGGTGGCTACTTTGTTGAAAATGGAGGGTGATTTGTGGTTTCTTTTGACTTGGAGAGGGGATGCCATTAATGGGTTGGAAAACTTTGTTGAAAATGAGGAGCAAGGTAAATTTGAGGTCAAATGCGTGAGGTATGCATGGTGGAGGGTTAATTTGGTTGTTTGAAAAGTTAGTGGAGAGGTAAATGAGTGTAAAGGGCGTGGGCTTTGGTCTCTTGGGCTTGGTGTGTGATTTGGTTGGGTTTTGGGCCATGGGTGATTTTGAAAACGAGGTCCAACTAGTGAACCCGAAGCTAAACAAACGAATAAAGTCCAACAAAATGTCAATTCTTGACTTTTCCCTTCCGACGTCCGTTTCCCATGACTTCCGTGACATAAGAGGTAGTGCGTCTATACGAGGCTCATCATCAGGACTTATATGTAAAAATGCAGTGCCTATAACTGGATTTCATGAGCATCAGTCCACACCCAATGAATAGGCGGAGTTCTGATCATGAATAGATCGTTGACGTGACTGCTATCAAAGTGTGGAGGATAACTCATATATCCCACGGTGGTATCTCAAGTCGGATGACCAGTATACTCTCTCAACTCGTGAAGATATCTATTGACATTGGTGTACCAACTCTTAGGAAATCTTCCGTGAGTCATTCAGTGTCTTATCAAATAAACACCTACATGTCTATACGAGTCTCCCGAGACTCATGGTTCACTGGGATAAACCATCGGACCAAGTCATGATATACGATATGTACTGGTCTCAGCGGATTTTACTAACCGACCCATGTTAATAAATCTTGACCATGAACTTTATTTAAGGATATACATCTAATAGTGTGCTTCCCAATGTCAATTACAAACTACGTTGTAACTGCACACTATATTGTAAATTCTAGGGTCTTTGTCTAATATACACGTATCACTAAACTAGATTTAGTTTTGATCTAATCATAATCAGATATCTAATCGTAATTAGATCGAATAAGTGTATAAAAGACAAGGGTCCTACCACTTAAAATAGTAATATTATGGAAAATAGAATTGCTCGTATTTATGAATCGGACATAAATACTATCCGGATTGGCACTCCGAGCACCAACCCCAACAATTTCTCCCACTTGCTCTAGTGCCAATCCACAGTATCATATACACATCTTAATTTGTATCACATACTAATGGCCCTCAAGAGCTCACCGGCCCTCAAAAGCTCACCAGCACTCAAGAGGTAGGCAACAACAAGTAAGTCTGCTTTTAACAAATCGAGTCTGTCCAACAAACCCAACTGTTTTCATTAGCCAGCATCATTCATATTTTGTAGAATCCAAATTCTACATCAATATGACTCAGATGCTATATCAGTATTGTACTATAGCTACTTGACCGGCGTAAACACACACGTATAACGCAAGCGCACGTATCGTTCAAGTAGTATAAAAATATCGATCCCACGAGGACTTAATATCTAAACTATTAATTTTATGAGGTCAAATGATTACTAATATCTAACAAGTTGATTGATTGATTTGAAATGGTGACGATTCTAAATTTAAAAGCAAGTAAATAAATTGTCGAAAATAGGTTTTAAGAAAATTCAATATTAAAAACTATCTAGGGTTGTGATTTCTTCCAATATCATTTTAAAGATGAAGTGGTTATCTTAAAGTTGGGTAATATATTGATTTATTAACCTGGAACACTAAATTATGTGTAAGCCTCTGTCGATGGTCAGACACAAATACCCAGTTTAACCCAATTGAATCATATGTCTATGTCAACCAAATTATCTGGATTCATTAAGTTTAAGTTCCAATTATGGCTACCCCCGCCCGACAGGTATATTCCTATCCTGTAAGGAAATCTATTAAAGGGTTATCTATCCTCAAGGAAGATCGTGGGCTATTGAGTCTAAGGTCTTAAACTTAAAATCACTATGTCTAGTTCATTTTAAGTTTACCTAATCAATTTTATTAATGGCCAGTTAATAAAAAGCATTAAGATTAAGACTCAATAAATAAATCTTTAAATTACCCAACCTATAATCTAACCCCTTATAAACCAGTTATATTGAAATTCATCACAACCCTAGATACTAACTTAGTTACAATACATAGCTATGGCTAATGAAAACTTAAAAGACATAAAATAAAAATGCTAAAAAGTAACTGCGAGAAAGTAAAAGCGGGAAAGTAAATGAAAATAAACTGCCAAGATAAAAGGAATTACTTTTACTAATTACTAACTTAGATATCTCCCTTAGTATAACATAATCACTTGTGAGATTAAAACCAACCGACCATATAGGCGGTACCCTGATTAAGTCAAGTTAAGTCCGACCAGCCATAAAGGCGGTAAAATTTGTCCATGAACCTGCCATGTAGGCGATAAAGAAATAACCAGCCATAAAGGCGGAACCAAAATTAAATTACCAACAGACCAATCTGGCGGTATCCTTGCTTAGTCAGGTTTAACAGTTTAAATTAAATAGCCCACCGACCAATATAGCGGTATTCTTTTTTAAGTCAAATTTTAGAATAGTGAATATGTTGTGTCTAAGGGAGATTAATCTAAGATAGTAGCAGTAAAAGAATTACCTTTCACCTCGGCAGAGGGAAGTTACCTCCTCATGGTTGAAAAATAAAAACTGAAAAGTAAAGAAAGGAAAGTGTTATGCGTAAAAGTAAATTACGGAAAGTAAAACTGAAAAGTAAAGAAAAGAAAGTGCGAAATTGAAAATTAATTACTGAAAACTAAAATAAACAAACTAGATACAATCTTTTTATTTTTTCATTAAGGATTTCAAAGAAGAAAGTATGAATTTTACAAATGAAATGGCTTGGTATTTATAGGCAAAATTTTGCCACCATCAAATCATCAATCAATTTCTCCACCAAATCCATTATTAATTTCTCCACTAATTACTCCACCAAATCCATAATTGGTCCACTAATTTCTTATCTTGTTTGGTGGCGATTTGATCATTTTTATTAATTATTTATTAATTAATATTTTGCTTTGAAAATGATTGATAATGACTTTTAATAATTACACTCCACACACTTCTGGATGGTTCATCAATTTCGGTCATGAAATCATCAGAATTTGAAAATATGTTCTCTTTCAAAGTTTTAGATCTTTGAGTCTTATTTAATCTGGAACTTGAATCAGCTCAATCCGATATCTGAGTAAACCGTTATGCCCAAATTACGACAGATGCGCAAAATTGGAATTTCCAAAACTGCACTTCGTCAAAAACGCCCTTTCAAGTTTCCAATCTCCAAAATTAAAATATCAAGTCCAATAATTGCCCTTATTTGACCCATATTTCATCCTAAATGATTTCATTGAGACCCGATATTATTTTATCTGCAAAATAAAATAAAATACATCAAAACGTTCATCAAACCCGAGAAACTAAACAAAATATTAAGTTAAAGGGGCGGTAAATATTGATATATTTTCCGCTCATCACTACTGAGTTGTCTATGTATTTAGAGATCAAATCCAAATACTAAGAGACAACCACAAGCACTACACTAATATGAAAAACTTCAAATCTATGAGGTCACTTTGCAACTTCATAAGTCAATACTTCATAAGTTGCAACTGATTCCACTAGTTTAGTGGAATCAATGGTGACACTCTCACTGCATCTTTTCTGACTTTATATGACATAGACAATCTAATGTCATAATTAGGATCAAAACTAATCTAATCTTACGGTTTCAGACTAAATTCTCCATGAATAAGAAACCAGTTCTTAATATCTTTAAGATCACAAAGAACATGTTTCAAGATCCATCTTATGGTCTACAACATATCAAAATAACTCATAACAATTACGATTAAATTGATATCTTTAATCGCATATAATATATTATTCATTACGTCATCATCCTATGATGCATAAGATTGACTAGACGTTCCAATCAATCTATCTTTCGATAAAGGAATCATCATTTACGAAAGATGAATACTATATATATATATAATACACGTTAACTGTTAAACAGTTATACTAATTTTCATACAGATAGTCTTATTGTGTCATTTATTAGATCATATCTAATACGCGACTAATGGGAGTATCGCACAAGTCTCTTAGTTTTATATCATAAATGAAAATTTATATCAAATATAACAGAGACTACACCCACTGCTTTCACGGAGAAATGAAGACTTAGGATATATAATACTAGAAAGAAATTTGTACGATCCCACTGACCCTACTGACAAATACGTATTCTCTATGCTTTGATATAATCAGACAATTTGACTGTATCAAAATCAGTGAACACAGATTTTTGGAAAGCTTATCTGAGTCTACAATAGGCTCTATAAGCCAGTATATCAAACTTTGATCTTAGCAGAATACAAACTATAGGGCCATTCTAGAATGAAATCTTCAAATAAAGAAATCACGACAGATCTCTCATTCGAAGAAATCACTCAAGAGTGCCACTTTGCATTCTTTAGCCAAAATACATAGTTTAATATCAAAATTAACCAAAAGATCTTTAACTGTTCAATTAGTGTGACCAGAGAGAGATATTCTCATAATCTACAATAGACTACTGAGGATAACCTTTCTCATTGGCATACTATAAAGGTCAAACCTTTATCAAGCTCACTTTGCTTTTGCTGCGCAAATAATTTACACATCTTATGAACGATTCATAACAAAAGCCTAATCAAGTTCAAAAACTTGATTGTAGTAAGCTATGAACAATCTTAGATCTATGGTTCAATGCCAAGTTCCGGAATCGATATCAAATATCGCTCCCACTATAAGTTATAGGATAATTTTCTTTGATAAGAAAACAACAGAATCATTAAGTATCAAATACTTTGTAAATGATTCTGACATCCTATTGAACTTATACGGAATATGTCAAAGGGTCTATTCGTCTTATTAATTACGCAGTTCCACTTATAGTTTATCATTCTCACATTTGACTTCAATAAGTCAAGTCTTTTATACAATCGTCAACATCCAATGTTAAGCACCAAGTAACAAAATAATTTTATTACTCAGGATTATAGAAAAGATATTCTATCAAATAGAATACAATATTCTATTAAATAGAATAAATGATAAGCTTTACTTGTACCTCCAAGGTGCAAGTACTTTCAATTATATAACAATTATACAAAAAAAGTTTCAAATCTCAAACTTTTCAAGATTTGAATTTTCTCATATATGTAATTGTAGGGACAAATGGAACCTTAATTAAATAGATGAATTAGTGTTACTGGAGCATAACCCTAAGAGTATTGAAAAACTAATTCGGTAACTCTCAATATCAATGAATCAAATCATATAAGATTCAATTACTCACACTGACCAATTCCATCAAAATGGAATCGCGGAAGTTTAATATTGAGTAAGAATGACATTCATTAAATAACTTTAGAACTAGTTGCCTTAAATTCATTTGTTTGATCATATCAAACATCTTCGAACAATTCAAAGACTCACAATGAATTTCAAAGATATAGTTTTCAACATTTCAAATAGAATATCTTTGAACCATTCAAAATATTCTATTCGAGTTTTATCAGAAACATATTGAAAGTTCTCGAACCATTCAAGACGTTCAATATATTTTCTTTTAGAAACTCGCAACTAAGTCATTACAATTCATCAACAAAGTTACGGAGCAAAGAAACTATACAAGACAATTTCTAATTCATTAAACTACACACATCCAATGTATTAGTTTAATAAATCGGTGGTCCAATGACAATCATCGGTTAAATGAGATTTAATCACAACCTGAATACAATATTCATTAAATGGTTAAGGATATATGGTGTGAACTCGTATCAGACCATCATTTACCATACGGAATAAGCATCTAATGTTTTTATGATAAAATCTCATAAAGCACAATTCTAAGTTATTTATTTTACCGAATAATTTTCTTAATGTTTATCTTTCATTAATGACACTACTAGTCATCTTAAAATATGTAACAATTGTTTATACAGATGAAGTAACTATTTAATAGTCACAAGTTCTGATATCAAATATCAAAACAGTTATTAAACATTATTTTAGTTAAATAGACGGGAGATCTGGTATACAATACCTACAGTTGTCATATTGTGAGAATCGATATTCTCTATACAGAACTATACGCATCTCCTTTCTTAAGCTTTATAATTTTCATTCAATTATTCGCAACAATTTCAAATGATTGATTAGCAAACTGTGTCAGACACATGACTTCTAAAAGTCACTAAAGTCAAGAAACGTCATTATAAGATAAACAAATACTAATGGGGTTTTCTTAATGCCAGTCAAGAATCTCGAGACATGAACTAATTCGTGTCAATTCTTACTGCATAAGAAACAATTCTTACCAGATAACTATATCCTTAAACAGATATCCTATTTAGATTACCTAATCGTGACTTAGTAACTAAGTCACTAACCATCTTGATTTACAAGGAAATCGGAACAACAATTCCCGATGGTTTCAACTAATCTAAGTCTACTGTCTTTCTAGAACCTATTCTAGAATAACGCAACCATAAGTAAAGTCAGAAAATATATTAAAGAAATATAAATGCAGTGGATTAGAAGTATAAATCTATAAACAATATAGAATGAAAACAAAACAAAGCAGAATTTTCCAAAATATTACACACTACTTAAGTTATTGATTTTAAACTCAGCAGTGTCTCCCACTACTTTACGTAATACCACAATCCCCAACGGACAACGGGAATTCAATAATTAAATCGAATTCCATAGTGAGAGTAGGATCCCATGAATATATTTCGACTCACAGCTTTAGCACGATCTCGCCTACGTATATTCATTAGGTAGACAACTCATTGTCAATCACTCACCAGTGACTCCTCACCGTTTCTCGTTATGACAGCTTTGGCACGTTCACAGGGAGGCGTATCAAGACTTCACTTGTCAATCACAAACTCAAGCTACCGGTGTAGTCCTGACAGCTTTAGCACGTTCAGGATTTCCACTTTCACTTGAATTTGTCCAGTATCAATATACAACCGGTATGGATGATAATTCTATAACCTACACCCTCACAGATTTAGCACGATCTCGGATGCAGTTATAGAAAGATACCCATAAACCGTACTGACAAGACGGACCAAGAAACATGTATCCAATACATGTTACTTTACAGCCATATTTCTAAGCGGGGATTTTCCTTAGGAAGTTATACTCTACATCAAATGCATATCTAAATCATTTTCTAAACAATTCAATTCTACCTTAGAAAATATAACACAGTTTAACCATTAAATTTTCGTTATATTTTCGATTAACGTAGAACCGAAAAGTAAAAAAATATATATCTAAATTATATGCATGTGCGAACATTAAAATTGGATTAAATATCAAATATCAAGCATGAATAATGTAATGGATGAAGCATCAGACCCGCTCTGATACCATTTTTGTTGGGGTTTTGGGCGATGGGCGCAGCGGAAGCGCGATTCGAGCGAAATTGTAATTTAAAACTTTTTTAAATTACCGAATAAATTATTCAATATCTAATATTAATAATTTATTCATATTCCACCTAAACTATTTATTCAATATCAAATATCAACATAAATAAGGTTGAAATGTCACGAAACTTTTACGAAAACTGTTTTTCCGTAAAATGACGCAAAACGTATTTTTAACTGAACCGACCACCCGACACTTATGGGGACTGCCCAGGTCAGCCCCAATAGTGTCAGGGAAGTTCATGGGCTGCCCGAACAGTGATGTATTGACTGTTTGGGCAGCCATCACCCGGTTGACTCAAAAGTCATCTGGCAACATCGTTTTTGGCCGTTTTCGCTTATTTCAACTCGGAAACACTTTCTGGAAATTGTTCCAACTCCCAAAACACATCCATTACATTCATATGACATCACATTCATCACATAATTTCCAGTTTTACAGGATCTTATCCAGAAACCAAAAATACTAATTTTCATGGTTTAAATCCAAATTTTCAAGATTAATCTAATTAATCATAACACCAACCAAAGTCACCACATATGAACAACCCAAGAAAAATTCTAGGTGACACAAGAGTGGTCATAACACTCTAGAATATCAACTCATCAATAATTGATCAAATTGGATAATAATTACACTAATTACTTCCAAAACCAACTTCACACATGCATAATCTTCCATCTCCATCAACCACAAATAAAAGCCCCAAAAATTCAGATTCAAAGAAACCCTAGAACCCTTCTAACAACTCAAGAAACAAGAAACTAAATTTCCAAGCTTATGGTTATGGTAGATTACCTTTAATCCTCCAATTTCTCAGTCTTTTTCTTGAATTTTCCTTTGATTCTTCATGAATTCTTCAAACAAATTTGGAGACCCATGTTCTTAGAGCTTGGACGTTCATGAATGGAGCTTAGAAGATGAAGAAAAAAATTTCACTCATTTAATATACATGACCGACTAACAAGGGGGTAAAATGGTCAATTTGAATTTTAATTAATTTGATTCAAAATCACATTAATAATTCATGCCACATGTTACCATTAAATAATTAACATGTGTGATAACACTTATCACAAATGAAAAATATTTAATAAATTAAATATAAAGTCAAAGTAGTCAAGATCTAAATTTAACACTTTAACCTTAAATTTAATGCCAAGTGTAACCAATAATAATTAAACATTTTTCATAAAAATAATGAAAAATTTATCAATTAATTATTATTATATATTTGTATTTTATTTACATTAAATAACAAATACATATATTTAATGGCAGGTGTCAAAATATCATTTGATGAATAATTAACGTGTATCTAATCATATTATGTATCAAATACAAATACATAATAATTATTATCGGATAAAATTCCCTAATGCATTTGTTATCGTTTAACCGATTAAACGATCCGAATTAACTCACTTAATCTGATGAAGTATTATGAATAATCCATATTATTCATATCGAGTTGCCCAAGTGCACAACGAGTAAACTTCATATTGTGGGACTCTCTAAGTTTTGGTTTATCCGTCACGAAATCTAATTTTCGTGTCCATAATCCACCCACTCATGGATTATGACGACCACGGATAATCTCGCTAAACTATGCAAGCCGAGGTCACTGCATACGTATAATCCCTCTGTCACAGGCTATCCATATTATACCTGAGGTATAGATAAAAACGTCAAACCCATTCGGTATTATATAGTCGATATTTCATTTTACGATCTCTAAATAACACTCGGAACTGATTTCCGAAGTTATACCACGGCCATGGATTTACTAGATCGCAAACACGTGCTGGATGCTGATGCCATGTACACAAGACGGACAATTCCTCTCTTGATACGCACTGGATATCATGAGCATCAGTCCACACCCAACGAACAGGCGGAGGTTTTATCATGAATAGATTGTTGACGTGACTGTCATCAAAGTGTGGAGGATAACTCATATATCCCATTGTGGTATCTCAAGTCAGAGGACCACTATGCTCGCTCATTTCGTGAATATTTTTATTGACGTTGGTGTACCATCTATTAGGAAATCTTCCGTGAGTCGTTCAGTGTCATATCAAATAAACACCTACATGTCTATACGAGTCTCCCGAGACTCATTATTCACTGGGATAAACCATCGGACCAAGTCACGATATACGACATGTACTGGTCTAAACGGATTTTACTAACCTACCCATGTTAATAAATCTTGACCATGAACTTTATTTAAGGATATACATCTAATAGTGTGCTTCCCAATGTCAATTACAAATGACGTTGTAACTGCACACAATATTGTAAATCCTAGGGTCTTTATCTAATTTACACGTATCACTAAACTAGATTTAGTTTTGATCTAATCATAATCAGATATCTAATCGTAATTAGATCGAATAAGTGTATAAAAGACAAGGGTGCTACCACTTAAATTAGTAATATTATGGAAAATAGAATTGCTCGTATTTATGAATCATACATAAATACGACCTAAATTGGCACTTCGAGCACCAACCCAAACAAGAAAATCATAAAATCCATCAGCATTAAACAGTCCAATCGGTTTCTCGTGTATGTTCAAGTTCGCCCAAGATAGCACTGTAAAAATTTCATTCATCGTGCCTAAACCAGCTGGCAAAGCAATAAAAGCATCAGCACGGTTAATCATTTCCACCAATCGTTCAGATATACCTGGCATGATTAGTTCCTCTCTGTTTGATGGTCCTATAAGATTTGCCTCTGCCAAAGGTTTTGGGATGATTCCCAAGACTTGACTATCTCATTCATGTTCAACCTTTGAAACGATCTTCATTAGTCCAAGATTGACACCGTCATATACTAAGTGCAAATTCCTTTTAGCTATTACTCGACCCAATTCCTGTGCTGCTTCAACGAACTCTGGCTTAGAACCAACACTAGTACCGCAAAACACATAGATGTTTACAACTCGTGTTCTTGAAGTTGCTTCCATTTTGTTTTATGTATGTATGTATGTATATATATATATATATATATATATATATATATATATATATATATATATATATATAAGTTTGGATGCCTTCAAGAGTGCAATGATGAGTTGAATTTATAGAACCTGAAAAGGATGAGTAATAATAACACTAGTACCTGCCAAATGACAATTATTAGCTAAACAGTAAAATAAATCGTGAAAGTCAAAAATTCTGGATCTTGTTGGAGAAAATAAAAGACAAAGAGATAATAATATTTACAAGAAGAACGGATTGAATGACGTTTATGCATCAGGGACAAGCTTCCCATCCAATTTTCTTATAAATTGGCAAACATGTTCTTTTAGAGTCAGATTCCTGAGACTTAAATGTCTTCTTTCTTTTCGGAATTGTTTATATAACATGTGAATTGCATGATGCACATATCCACTGGAATGCGTCTCAAGAGTCTTAGATATGTCATCCAAAAACTCTTTACTCAAGCCATCCCTAATGAATTTAATTATATCTTCACGGTTATCAGACATCATTCCTAAAGAACGACAACGAGTATTGCATGTCATGCATGCACATTTATAGCAAACACCCATTTTTTTAGCTATTCTCTTTTTAGCATAGGTGATTCTTCCTAAACCAGACAGATATGAAATAAAAGAGTCAGAGGACTCACCTGCCAATCAGACCCGTGCTTCAATTAACTAATGAATGTCAGTAGGAATACTTTTGATCATCAAAAGTCTCATTCGTTCCAAGCGAGCTTTGTAGAGTTTCATCAAAGAATTTTGAGGGAGAGAAGGAAATTGCTTGTGAAGATTTGAGAGAACTTCTTCCATCCTGAAATGTAACTTTATCTACAAAATTAAACACATAAAAATAAAACACACCAAATCTGAATATATACAAATTGCATGGGTTGCCTCTTTGCTAGCCCTAAGTTTAACGGTTAGCTAGACATGACTGCCCGAACGTTAGGCTGGATCTGAAAGTGTGACACTTTCTTTTTGTCGCTTAAATGATTCTCCCCAGTAGTGTTTGACACGCTGGCTGTTTACCCTGAATGTATTGTTGGATTTGGGGTTGTATATATCAAAAACTTCGTACGGTAACACCTGAGTAATCACAAATGGACCTGACCACTTTGATTTCAGCTTTCCAGGGAAAAGTTTCAACCATGAATCGTATAACAACACATGTTGCCCTGGCTCAAGTTGTCTGCGCACTATTTTTTTTATCATGCTATTTCTTCATCTTTTCTTTGTACATTTTTTCATTCTCATAAGCCTGTAGGCGAAATTCCTCCAATTCGTTAAGTTGGAGGAGAGGTTTTTCTCCTGCTGCTTGTAGATCAAGATTTAACTTCCTCAGTGCCCAATAAGCTTTGTATTAAAGCTCCACTGGCAGATGGCATGCTTTCCCAAACACCATTCGATATGGGGACATACCAATGGGTGTTTTGTAAGCTATCCGGTAGGCCCATAATGTGTCATCCAATTTTTCAGACCAGTCCTTCTTTGTTGATCCAATGATTCTCTCCAAGATTCTTTTGATCTCCCTATTTGAAACTTCAACCTGTCCATTTGATTGTGAATGGTAGGTAGTGGCAACTTTATGACTAACTCTGTATTTGGATAGGAGTGCATCGAAGTATCTCATGCAGAAATATGTGCCTCCATCACTGATAATCGCCTGAGGTGTTCTGAAGCTAGTGAAAATATTCTTTTTAAGGAATTTTATCACCACTTTTGAATCATTTGATGGCAGTGCTATAGCTTCAACCCATTTGGAGATATAGTCTACTGCAACTAGTATGTACAGGTTTCCGAATGATGAATCAAAGGGTCCCATAAAATCAATTCCCTATACATCAAATATTTCAACTTCCAGAATGTTTGGCAGAGGTCCTTCATTTCTCCTTGAAATATTTCTCGTTCTCTGGCACCTGTCACATTGAAGAGCAAATAAGTAAGCATCCTTAAATAGAGTGGGCCAGAACAAATCTGATTGTAGGACTTTGGCTACAGTTTATTCCCGCTGAAGTGTCCGCTATATGGTGATGAATAACAATGCTGCAAGACACCATTGACCTCCTCTTGTGGAACACAACGTCTCAGTAATTGATCAGCACAGCATTTGAACAAGTATGGCTCATCCCAGACATAGTACTTGACTTCTTTGAAAAAATTCTTTCCTTTCTGATGATTCCATTCCAACGGCCATTTTCCCGATACTATGTAGTTTACATAGTCAGCATACCAAGGGACATCATATTGTTTCATGGAAACCAACTATTCATCTGGAAAAGTTTCTTTGATTGTCATTTCATTGCCAGCTATTTCTCCATTCTCGAGCCTCGATAAATGATCTGCCACTTGGTTTTCTGTCTCTTTCCTTTCTCAGATCTCCACGTCAAATTCTTGTAGCAGAAGCACCCAACGGATCAATCTGGGCTTAGCATCTTTCTTCGCGATCAGATATTTGATTGCTGAATGATCTGTGTAGACCACCACTTTGGGACCCAGCAGATAGGAGCGGAATTTATCAAAAGCAAACACAACTGCAAGTAACTCTTTTTCAGTGGTTGTGTATTTGAGTTGAGCTTCATTCAGGGTTTTGCTGGAATAGTAAATGGTATGGAAAATTTTTGCTTTGCGTTGTCCCAAAACTGCTCCTACAGCAAAATCACTAGCATCGCACATCACCTCAAATGGAAGGGTCCATTCCGGTGCTACTATGATGGGGGCAGAGACCAGCTTCTATTTCAAGATTTCAAAAGCTTCGTGGTATTCTTTGGTGAAGTTGAAAGGCACGTCTTTCTCCAGCAGATTGCATAAAGGTTTCGCAATCTTGGAGAAGTCTTTGATAAATCTCTTGCAAAAGCCTACATGTCCGAGAAAACTCTGAATCCCTTTGACAGTTGTTGGTGGAGGTAGTTTTTCAATTGTCTCGATCTTTGCTTTGTCTACCTTGATTCCCTTTTGTGAGATCCTATGTCCCATGTGTTGGGGTTTTGGGCGGTAATTCGAGTAAACGCAGCGGATCGCGGAAAATCAAAATTTTCCGATTTCAATTATTTTTCTTGGGTAATTAAAATAAACTAATTTATTTCAATTACTCAATACTTAATAATTGAAATTTTACCCAAAAAAATAGATTTTACAGAAATTACCGTTTTGCCTCAAAACTTTGAATTTTTATCATTTTAGTCCAAAATTGGCAAATACAATTCTAATTGATTCCAAAATGATTTATTCATGTATAATACATGAAAATTCAGTTTGCAATTCAAAGAAACAAATTTTTCCTTAATTGCCGAATGGTCCCTCATTTTTCAAGAATTTACAATTTGGTCCTTTATGTTCAAAACATGCCAAGATCAAATCCAAAAATTCCCAAATTTAATATACATCTAATATGAATTAAAACTCATCACATATATGAAAAACCCCGAATTTAGTAAAGGTTGGAAATCCTAATTTTACAATTTCATAAAATAATCAAATTAACACCAAATTAATCCAATTCAAAGCTTTAATTCAATTCTTACAACACCAATTGAGTCTCACCAACATGAAATACCTCAAGAAAAATTCTAGGTCTAACATGAATGGCTAATAAACTCTAGAATGGCAACTAGCCATCAAAATGGCAAAAAGAATGCTTAATAAACTATTTAAAGCAAACTAATTCAATATAGATGCTTTCATCTTCATTCAAGCACCCAATCATCAAAACACAACCATAAGAAAGTAGAGGAAAAACTAAGCTAATCATATTGAAGCTTATGATCATGGAAACATTTTTCAAGAAGAAGAAAGTGTGAAAAAACCATACCAAATTCCAAAATAAGCAAGCTTTTTTCTTTTTTCTTCATTTTCTCCTCTTTCTCTCTTTTGTTTTTGATTTTTAGGGTTCATAGAATAATAAAAAAAAATGCTTATATAATTTCCCTCACATGACCGAAATTTGAGAAACAATATAAGCCACGCTTTCTCATTTTTGTTTAATAAAATTGGAAATTGATTTAATTATTTTTTGGTAATAAAGCATCCAACAATTTGATGCTTATCCAAAAAATATCCAATTAAATCACTCCAAGTTTAACCAATCAAAATTGGCCACAATTTCCAATTAAGAAATGCCATGTAACTTATCTTAAGAAGTAAAAGAGATATTAAATATTTAATTAATTTAAGTATTCAACAATTGAATAAATAAATAAATAAATACAAATATCTCAAAATATATGTATTATATTTACATTAAATAATTAAAATACATATATTAATTATAAATGTCAAATATCAAAATTCGATATTTAATTAATGGCCAAAAGATCTCTAAAGCATGTATCTTCGTTTAACCGTTAAACGACTTATAAATAATCAGAATTATTTATAAAAGTTGCCCTAGTGCCCAACGAGTATATCTGATTAGTGAGACTCTCTAGGTTCATGACGAACACAGATAAAATATCTGAACCATACAGGTCGAGGTCACTGCATACGTATAATCCTTTCGTCACATGCATCCAAATTATCCCGGAGATATATATATATATATAAACGTCAAATCTCTTTAGGTATAATCCCGTCGACGATTCTATTAACAATCTCTTAAATAACACTTAGAACTGATTTCTACAGTGTACCACTGGCCCATGGATTTTAACAGATTGCTAATTCCATAATGGATACCTATGCTCTGTACACATAACTGACGGATCATATCTTGATAGACACAGGATATCATAAGGATCAGTCCACAACCAACGAACAAGCAAAAGTCTGATCTAAATAGATCGGTGACTTGACTGCCATCAAAGTGTGGAGGATACCTCATATATCCACAGTGGTACCTCAAGTCGGAGGATCAATATGCTCACTCAACCCGAGAAGATTCTTATTGACGTTTGTGTACCATTTATTAAGAATCTTCGGTGAATCGTTCAATGTTTATCCGATATAAACACCTACGTGTCTATACGAGTCTCCCGAGACTCATGGTTCATTGAGAAACCATTAGAATCCAACATTCTAATATACGACACGTACTGGTCCCAATGGGTTTACTTACTGACCAAGTAATTGTAAACCTTGACCAGGAACAGTTAAAGAATTATATTGTTATGATACCGCTCAATGGCAGTTGCGACGCTTTTGCAACTGTATCATAACCAATCACTCTATGGTCATTTACGTCTTTACCATATAATAAAAGAATTTATATTACAGAAACTGTCTATTTTATTCATTAATAAAATGTATACAAAAGTATTTACAGGAAAATACATAAGAAATTGACACTCAGAGCATCAACCCTAACACCAGGACGATGCCTTCCTGCACCATTAAATGGCATTTCTCCCAGTTGAGTATCAGGTTGGTATCTTCGCACCTTTGTAACATCTTTTTCCAGATTTTGCAAGTAGTGGTCCAAAGAATCTCCAAACACAGAGAAATCATCCATGAAAACCTCCATACTTTCTTCCAGTATGTCTGAAAAGATGGCCATCATGCAATGTTGAAATGTAACAGGAGCATTACATAATCCAAATGGAATCATGCGGAAAGCAAAAGTACCATACAAACATGTAAAAGTGGTTTTCTCATGATCTTCTGGGGCGATGGCAATCTGATTGTACCCCGAGTATCCGTCCATAAAATAATAAAATTCATGTCCCGCCAGTCTATCTAACATATGGTCAATGAATGGCAGTGGAAAATGATCTTTCCTTGTTGCTTTGTTCAGCTTCCTGTAGTTCATGCATACTCTTCATCCAGTCACCGTTCTTGTTGGAATCAACTCGTTCTTTTCATTTGTGACTATAGTAATTCCTCATTTCTTTGGCACACATTGCATAGGACTCACCCACATATTGTCAGAGATGGGGTAAATGATACTGGCATCCAACCATTTAATAATTTCTTTCTTCACAACCTCCTTCATGATTGGATTTAGTCTCCGTTGATGCTCCACCGTGGCTTTGTACTCGTAGTTCATCAGAATTTTATGCATGAAAAATGATGGACTAATGCCTCGAATGTCTGCTATATTCCAGCCAATGGCTTTCTTGTGTTCTCGTAACACTCTCAGCAACTTATCTTCCAGCTCCAATGTTAGCGACGAAGAAATAATCACAGGTAAATCAGAAGATTTTCCTAAGAATGCATACCTGAGATGGCTTGGAAGTAGTTTTAGTTCCAATTGCGGTGGTTCTTCAATCGAGGGCTTGATTCACTCTTTTTTCGGTAATTCCAAACTTTCCACTTGTGGTGTTGATTTGAAGCGAAATGGTCTGTCAAGATAGTTGATACATTCCAGAATTTCATCATCTAACTCGTTGTCAGTCATGTTGGCGATGCAAGCTTCAATTTTATCCGTGGGAAGTTACATTGTATCAGTATCCTGTGTGATATTATCTATAACATCAATTCTGAAACATTCCTCCTCATTTTCATCACTTAGGAATTTCATAGCTTTGAAAACATTGAAGGTAACTTCTTGATCCTGTACTTTCATGGTTAGTTCTCATTTTTGTACATCAATAACAGTTCGACATGTCGGTCTCCCGAGGATGATAGGTACATCTTTGTCTTCTTCCTTGTCAAGGATAATGAAGTCTGCTGGGAGAATGAGTTTGTCCACTTTGACTAGCACAACTTCAACTACACCTCTCGGTAATGCGAGCGTTCTATCAGTAAGTTGCAGAGAGACTGAGGTAGGCATTGCTTCTCCAATCTGCAGTTTCCTGTAAATCGAAAAAGGCATCAAATTAACACTAGCACCTAGATCACACAAAGCTTTACCGATGTAATGTTCTCTTATGGTACATGGGACGGTGAAACTGTCAGGATCTTTCAACTTTGGCAGAAGTTTCCTCTAAATGATGGCGCTGCATTCTTCTGTCAATGCTACTGTTTCGTAATCTCCCAATCTCCGTTTTTGTGACAAAATGTCATTCATGAATTTGACATAGTTGGGCATTTGTTCCAATGCTTCTGCAAATGGAATGTTGATATGTAGCTTTTTGAAGACCTCCAAGAATTGAGCAAACTGCTTGTCCAATTTATTTTTCTGGAGACGCTGTGGAAAAGGTGGAGGTAAAGTGGATCTTTCTAGATTTTTTTCCTTTGCTTCTTTTTCCTTCATCTGTGGCTCTGTTTCTTTTAGAACTTCCATAATGGATGCCTTGATTCCAACATCTTTGTTTATTTCAGTACCACTTTTCAAAGTAATGGCTTGACATTGCTCCTTCCGTCGGTTCCTTGGATTAGGTTATGTGTTGTTAGGAAGGTTACCTAGCGGTCTGTAACTCTGAGCTTTGGCCAGTTGTCCCATTTGATTCTCCAATGCGCATGCTAAGAGTTTCCATGAATTTGCATATTTGATCCACCTTGGCATTCATCGCTGTGTTGGTTCCAACTTCATAAATTCCTGCAATTCGTTGAATCATGCTCCTTTCTGTTGGCCACAAAGAATTGTTGTTGGCCATTTCTTCAATCAAGTTCCAAGTCTGATCTTCTCCTTTTTCCATTAAAGCTCCTCCAGCCGCAACATCAATTGTGGTTCTCATCAGTCCGGAAAGTCCATTGTAGAAGGTTTGGACTTGTAACCATTTTGCAATCTCATGGTGAGTACATTTTCAGAGAAAATCCTTGTACCTTTCCCAATCTTCGCAGAAGGATTCTGAGTCATGTTGCACAAAAGATGTAATGTCATTCCTCAGCTTTGCAGTTCTAGCTGGTGGAAAGTACTTTGCAAGGAATTTGGTGGCTAGAGTGTTCCAAGTTATGATGGAACCTGCTGGTAGTGAATGTAGCCAAGTCTTAGCTCTGTCTTTCGAGGAATATGTAAATACATGCAATCTCATTGCTTCTTCTGCAGCTCGGTTATAATTGAAAGTGCCACAAATTTCCAGGAAATATATGATGTGGACATTAAGATCTTCGGTTGTATTCCCCCCAAACTGAACTAAATGATGTATCATCTGAATGCATGTTTTAATGTCACACATATTTGTTGGTAAGGGAGGAAGTACAATACATGAAATGAAGCCATCAACCACCGACATAGTTCTGTCTCGAATGGGAATTGGTGTTGCAACTTCCAAAGGTTCAAGTTCCAAGTTGATTAATGCTTCTTGGCCTTCTCACCTTTCCCTTCTCAATTTTCTGATGGTTCTTTCAATTTCTGGGTCAAGCGGTCGGATTTCAAAGCTTCTGGTTCTTCTCATGTAGTGTTTGAGAACTTGAAACACAAGAAAACATAAATAATAAGTAAAAAGAAATTAGACACAGGTACGGGTATCTAACCTCAAAATTAATAGTGAAAGATAAATAAGTCCATGTTAACGGTGCCAAAAACTTGACCGGTGTGATCATACACATATAATGGAAGTGCATGTATCATTCAAGTAGTATAAAATGTATCGATCCCACGAGGACTTAATACCTAAGTTATTAATTTATGAAGTCAAATGTTTACAAGTATCTAATGGATTGGTTGTTTGATTGGATGGTGATTTTAATAAGTAAAAATAGCGCGAAAGTAAATTAAAGGAAAATTCAATATTATTAAACTATCCAGGGTTGTGAATCCTTCCAATATCTTTTAAAGATGAAGTGGTTATCTCATGTTTGTTCAATATATCGGTTTATTAACCTGGAACATGAATTTATGCAAAATCCTCTTTTGATGGTCAGATGCAAACACCCAGTATAACCCAATTAACCATATTCCTATGTCAACCAAGTTACCTGAATTCATTAAGTTTAAGTTTCAATTATGGTTACCCCCGCCCGACAGGTATATTCCTATGCTGCAAGGAAATCTATTAAGGGTTATCTATCCTTAAGGGAGATTGTGAGCTATTGAGTCTAAGGCTGAAACCTAAAATCTCTTTTCCAAGTTCATTTTAAGTTTACCAAATCAATCTTATTAATGGCCAGTTAACAAGAAGCATTAAGTTTAAGGCTCAATAAATAAACCTTTATATTACCCAAACCATAAAATAACCCCTTATAAACCGGTGATATTGGAATTCATCACAACCCCAGATAACGGATTTAGTTACAACACATATCTAGGACTTGTAAAAACATAAATAAGTAAATGACATAAAGTAAAAGCTTGAAATTAAAAAAGGTAAACAAAGCAATAAAGAAATGATGGGGTTAGATGATCCATTTTTATTACTTCTATTTTATATATCTCTCTTATTATAATATATTAAATTTGTGTGATAATTACCAACCGACCATATAGGCGGTATCCTGATTAAGTCAAATTTATAATTAATTCTAACTGACCATAAAGGCGGTATCCAATTTAGTCAGGTTAAAATCAATTTAATTATGTTCAACCGACCATAAAGGCGATATCTCATTAAGTCAGGTTTTAAATAATTTATATATTATAATTAAGAGAGATTAATCTAAATATTAGTAATAAAAACTTTACCCTTAACCCCAGCACGGGGAGTTACCTCCTCATGCTGAAAAGTAAAATAAAGATAGAAAAGTAAAGTAAAGAAAGAACTATTACAAAAATTAAAATAAATTAAATACAGAAAACTGTAAATAAACAAGCAAGATACAATCTTCTTAGTATTCTTAAGGAATTCCTCAGAAGAAAGTATGAATTGAAATTCTGAAATTGGCCTCAATTAATAGGCAAAGTTTAGCTTCACGCGTCGCGACGCGTGGAACATTGCGCGTCGTGACGCATCTTTGATTAAATGAGATTGTGAGATGTGGCGTCGGCATCTGAATTATTGGTTTGGCGTCACGACTCAAAAAGCTTGGCGCATCGTAATGCTGACGTCAGCAATGACATGTACTGTCGGCAACATGGGATGATGACACGTGTCCGGCGCATATTAGCACGATTTTTATGATGTTGACACGTGGCAGGCGCATGTTAGCAAGTCTGTTGTGATGTTGATATTGTCTAGCGCACATTAGCAGTGCATGATAGCAGTTGGCGCATTTTAGCACGACGTATTTTAGCAGGAAATTTATATTTTTGCCTCTTTTGTCCGTTTTTCACTGTTTTGGACCCGAATTGATTCCAGAGAGTCCTGTTATTTTATTTATGTACAAAATAACACAAAACACATCAAAATATTCATAAAACTCAAGAAACTATACAAAATATTAGTCAAAGGGACGGTAAATATTGATATATTTACCGCTTATCATGTAGTTTCAGAAAGCATGAAATGAGAGATTCGAGAGGTATAGACAGTGAGATTCGTAAAGAGCACGTATAGAAATAGATTTTCTGAAAGTATGCATAGTGTCAGGTTTCTAAATAGCAAGCTAGTATTAGCATGTAAAAGTTTAGTACAAGTTGTCGTTATATTTTCATAGTTTAGCATATATTCAAGTAAAGCACACTTCTGTACTCGAGATGTTAAAGTTTTGTAAAGAGTTTTAACGAAGTTTTCCAGACTTCAGTTTAGTTTTGGTTTGAGTGTGGAACCAATGTATGAAATGTGTTGATATGTTTAATGACTCTTGCAAGCATTTTCCATATAGATGTGTTTGGT
Organism: Zanthoxylum bungeanum; assembly: GCA_019454045.1. Lineage (NCBI taxonomy): Eukaryota > Viridiplantae > Streptophyta > Magnoliopsida > Sapindales > Rutaceae > Zanthoxylum > Zanthoxylum bungeanum. The sequence goes on from SKCR01010653.1 coordinate 54,788, forward strand.
GAAATGGGGTACGTGTCCATTTTGTATGCATTGGATGAGTGAGATGTCACCAGCTTATAATAGAGTGTGGTTGACTTTGTTGTTGTGTACATGGATAATGTCATTGCATTGCATTGCATTTCATTGCATGACTTACATGATCATATGGTTGATATGATGATTCATAAGCATTTTGCATACCCAGAGGGAGACACAATGCACATTAACAGATACAGACCCATGATGCATAAGCATTTTGATATGATGATGCATAAGCATTTTGCATAAGCATTTTGATATGATGATGCATAAGTATTTTGCATACCCAGATACAGACACAATGCACATTGCGATACGTAACACCCCCAGATCCTAGCTTAAGACTAAGGATGGCATATGCCCCTAGATCCTAGTTTCAGAGCTTGGAAGGTATCATAGATCCGCATCTCCAGTTCTAGTTCAGTGGCTTGGGGGATGGCGATAAGTAATGCCCCAAGACCACCAGTTTTGGGGACATGAGTGGCATGCTTTGGAGGACGGCGATACGTAACGTACCAAAGTCATGGGTTTACATTATTGGCTCTAGTTAGGCGTATAGGGGATGGTGATACGTAACACCCCCATACATCAGAATTTTATAGACAAATACCAGTTTTTTAAGATCAGTTTTCAGAGATAGTTTTCAGAACAGATCTTTCAGATACAGATTTTTCAAAAACATATTTTTAGAAATAGATTTTCAGAGACAGATTTACAGAAAATGATGGTTTATAAACGAGTTTTCAAGAGAAATAGTTATAAGGGAATCTCAGAGATTTACAGACATAAAAAGGATTTCCAGAAAAGTTTCACAGGAAGAGATTTATTTTCTGACAAGAAAAGAGTTTTCAGAATGATTGGCTTTCTTGAGATATTTTCTTTAATATGGAAATTTAGTGATGTCCAGTTCTGATTTGATCAGTAGCATCATAGTATGCTATGAGTATGTGACTTGTATAAATTGTATGTTGAGATGCATGATCGATTTGTGATATTAATGTAAGGGTTGAATGTTGGATGTTTACCATATTTAGAATGCAGTTGTGAGCATTCCAATTAATGGAATCAAGCATCGGTATCTTATATTATATAGAGGTCTGCGGCTTCAGCTCAGTGTTTTAGTAGATGTTTTATAGCTTATAGATAGTTAATGCTTATGTTTTTAGCTCACGTAATTCATATGAAGTAATCAACCATAGTTTAAGCTGACTAAAGCACCACGGGTTTGGGATGGCTTTAGCCACGGGTTTAGGATGGCTTTAGCCACAGGTTTGGGTGGTTTGGTAGATAGAAGTTAGTTCCGGTTAGGATAAATTTGATGTTGCTAGTATATAAAGTACAACTACAGTGCGAAAATGAATATGTATGTATGTGGATGAATACTTCTATATTGGTGTATGAAAGATGCCAGAATTCCGTAGATGTAAAGTATAGTGTGGAATCGAGAAGATAAGTTCGCTACATTGTTGCATTCAGTACAGTGAGTAAATTATCTAGGTATAATGTAAGTGAACGGCCATCAGGTAAAGATGAGATTTATAAGTTTGTGTATTTGATAAGTGGTAAATATATCACTTTTTCCCACTCATTTAGCCTAATGTTTTGTATTGTTTCTCGATTTTTATGAACGTTTTGATGTGTTTTGTTGTTATTTTGCAGATAAATAAAGTTTGGAAAGCATTGGAGGCAATTTGGGGCAAAAACGGACAAAAATGCGTCAACAGGGATATTTTCGTCTTTTTCCCGTCGCACGCTGAAGCCCTGCGCGTCGCGACGCCCAGCATGCGCCGGACTTGCTAACTTGCGCCTTGTGCCACGTGTCGAAATCTGATTGGTCCAAAACTTACTAACGTGCGTCGATCATGCTAACGTGCGCCGTGCCACGTGTCACCATCACAGGTTATGCTAACGTGCGCCCGCGGCCACGTGTTAACATCTGATTGGACCAAACCAAGCGCGTGCCACGTGTCGTCTCACCATTGGACCGAATTATTGACGAATCAGGTGTCGCGACGTGTCAAGCTGCTATTGGATCGAAATTCCCACCTATTAGCGCCTGCCACGTGTCGCCCTGCTATTCGACCGTATCGCCAGCCACCACACAGCGTGACACGTGGCTCAATTATTGCTGCCGACAGATGCGTGGTCAACCCACGTGGACTGTTGCCAGCGTCGCGACTCTAGTGCATTCCCAGCGTCGCGACTCTGGACCAAAATATGCCTATAAAAGGAGCCTCGCCCATTCATTTTCTTCATGCTTTCCTTGGAGAATTCTCTCTGATATTATAGGAAGCATCTATTTTGTTATATAAATAATATTTTTAATTTATGTCTTTTAATTTCAGTAATAGTAGTTCTCTTCTTCTACATTTCTTTAATGTTTAGTAGTTAATTTTCCGCTGGGGTAAAAGGTGAAACCTTTAATATAATTATTTAGGTAAATCTCACTTATTATAATATTTAAATTATAATTTAACCGGATTAATTAATTTCAGACTTTATTACCGTCTATATGGCTGGTTTAAATATAAATTACCTTACCGCCTATATGGCTGGTCTTTATGTGACAGGTAATTACCGCCTATATGGCTGGTGTAATTGGACTAAATGGATTACCGCCTATATGGCTGTTTTTAAATGTTTAATATTATTAATTCCTGAGAAAGCAGATATAAAATAATTTATATATTATAATAAGTGAGATTCCTAGATAAGAAATATTAATTGTGGATCCTCTAACCCCAGCATTTTATTTTTATTCTAGGGAAGTGATGAAACACAATACACACACTTAATAATTGATTTTCTTTTTAGATAGTTCTTTAGTTTGTTTATTGAGTCTTAAGCTTAATGCTTCTTGTTGTCTGATCACCAATAAGATTGATATAGTAAACTTAAAATGAACTAGACATAGGATTTTAGGTTTCAGCCTTAGATTCAATAGCTCACGATCTTCCTTGAGGATAGATAACCCTTTAATAGATTTCCTTACAGGATAGGAATATACCTGTCGGGAGTGGGTAGCCATAATTGGAACTTAATCTTAATGAATCCAGGTAATTTGGTTGACATAGGAATATGGTTCAATTGGGTTATACTGGGTATTTGCGTCTGACCATCGGAAGAGGCTTTCACATATCATCGTGTTCCAGGTTAACAAATTAATTTATTACACATAAATAAGAGAATCAATTAATCTTTATAACAATATTGTGTGGAGTCACGACCCTAGATCCTTTGAGTCTTTTTATTTATTTTCCTTAGTATTTTCTTTTGTTTATTTTATTTTTATTAAGCAATTCCACATTCAACCAACCAAAGCAATCAATTCCCTTCTCCCTATAATTAGATACTTGTAAATAAAAAGTATTAATAATTAATAACAACAGTAGAAATTAAGTCCTCGTGGGATCGATATTTTTATACTACTTGAACGATATGTGCGCTTGCGTTATACGCGTGTGTTTGCACCGGTCAAGTTTTTGGCGCCGTTGGCGGGGACTTATTTTTCTTGAGTTATTATTTTTGAAGCTATCCAATTTACTCGTATCTAATTTTCTTTAACTGTAATTTTTATTTCTTTCTTTTGTTTTCAGGTGATTGAAAAAATGGAACATTATTGGGAGATTGAGAGATTACGAACTTTACAAGAAAATACACCCCAAATCTGGAAGCAACAGTCCGGTTTTCTGAGGCCTGTTGTCCAGCCCAATGATTATCACTGGATGCCAGAACCAAGCATTCTACATTTGTTCAACAGAACGAAATGGGGAGATGTGTAATTTGTGATGGTAACCACCCAAGCAATCAATGTATTTACCTTTCAGAGTGGCAGAATTATCAGAATCATTCAAGTTACGAAGAACCGTCATATTTTCCATCTTATCCACCATCCACATTTGATCTTCATCAAGAACCAGAACCATCTGAGGAAGATCAATTGATTCACATGTTCAAAGAACATGCAGCTCGATTTGATGCACAAGTTCAGAGTAACGCAGAATCCATACAGATAATGACAGATCAGATCAAACAATTAATAGAAAACCAGAACTACATACCTCAAGAACCAGTTTCAGATGACACTGATGAAGCCTTCGAGTACCAATCATTCCACAATGACACGTCAACAGAGGAGGAGGCTGAGCAGTATCAACAACCAGAGGTATTAGTTCAAAAGCCCGAACCAGCAAAGTCTCAATTTGACTTTTATTATTCCGATTCTGACGAGGATGAAGCTGATCTATTTGTACCAACTGCACCAACAACGGAGGATCAAACTTTCAATCCTCAAAATGAAGATCTTGGAGCATGTTTTACCATGATGTTTGAAGAAGATCTTCCTGAACCATCCAATCCAGTCATATCAGAGGATGAAGACCTAAAATCTGACATTTCTTTACATCCTCAGGTTGACAATTTTGAAGCATGTATTTCACAGATGACAGATGAAGAGCTGAATGCAGAAATTTTACAATACATCTGTGAAGAAAATGTGGAACAAGAAGCAGAGTAAATGGAGGAGCAAATGTCTGACCTTAATAAAGATCCAGAGCATTCAGGAGAAACATCGTTGTTTTGGGGAGTACAAATCAAAGATATCGCCCAGAAGCTTGACAGAATGGAACTTCCATTCCAAGTCAAGCATCATACGAGACCTCCTGATTTTCTTTCTTTCTTTGCAGGAACCACTGGAGCAACAAGGAGCAAAAATGTGGCACAAGCACTAATAGCAAAATTCTTTTTGCCACTTTACCGTTGGAAGAGACCATTCAAAAGCAATGCTCACGGGATTGTCTTTAATCGGACATCTCAAAATGACGCTAAAACCTCCTTAACAGATGAATTTCAGTCACGTCTGGCTGAAGACGTAAAATTTAGCGCTAGCTTGGAGGCAACCCATGCAATTTGTTGTAATTTGTTTTCATATTTTGTGTGAACTTTTTAATTTTGTGTGTTATTTTTGTAGGGAAAGGCACAAACAAAGCATTTTAAGACAGAAGGAATTGTGTTTGGCAATCAAAGATGAGAAACAATTCATTAGCGATGGCTGAGTAAGGAATGAAATCTTGAGACACATTCTAATGAATTTATACTAAGCGAGTGGCGTATTGGGTACATAATTTTGTTGCCTTAATTATTGCTTTGATTCGCTTTTCTGTTGTAATTATCTTTATTTTCGTAGACAGGATCCAGACCTTTTGACCTTTCACGATTTCTTTTGTTGTTTAGCTAACAATCGTCCTTTGGAAGATATTAGTGCTATTATTGCTCACCCTTTTTAGGTACTATAAATTCAGCCCGACATTGCATTTTGAAGGCATCCAGAGTTGAGAAATAAATACATATAAAAATGGAAGCCACTTCAAGAAGACGAGTTGAAAACATCTGTGTGTTTTGCGGTAGTAGTGTTGGAACTAAACCACAATACATAGAAGCAGCACAGGAATTGGGTCGAGTCTTAGCTGCAAGGAATATGCACTTAATATATGGCGGAGGAAATCTTGGACTTATGGGGATCGTTTCAAAGGCTGTACAGGAAGGAGGTAATAATATTTTGGGAATCATCCCAAAACCCTTGGCAGAGGCAAATCTTATTGGATCATCAAACGGAGAGGAACTGATCGTGCCAGGTATGTCTGAACGACTGGTAGAAATGATTAACCGTGCTGATGCTTTGATCACTTTGCCAGGTGGCTTGGGCACATTGGAGGAAATTTTTATAGTTCTATCTTGGGCGAACCTGAACATACACCAGAAACCGCTTGGACTGCTCAACGTAGATGGATTTTATGATTTTCTTTGTGTGTTTCTTGATGATGCTCGGAGAAATAGGTTCGTGTCAAAACCTATGAAAGAACTCCTCTTCACTGCCAGAACTGCTCCGGATCTAATAGACCAACTCATAGCCTATGAACCACAAGTTGACCCTATCCTTTCAAAGATAAATTGGTCTGAGGACGATCGTGGTAAGAGGCGTCGTGTTAATCTGGATCTTAACCTTTAAATTCCTGTAAATTTTCAGCTAACAGGTATTATTTTCTAACTCTTCTTCTATTGTTTAAGACATTGGGGACAATGTCTCATTTAGGTTTGGGGGGAAATTAGTTGATTAATACCTTGTTTTTAGTTTGTGTGTTATTAGTCCTAAAATTTTTCGAAAAATGCAAAAAAATTGGAAAATTTTCAAAAATTTACAAAAATATTTTGCATTTTTTTGTGTTTTTTTTTGACTAAAAATGTGAAATTGGTAATAGATAGCCGAGTAAGGAGTTTCCACTCCTGAGACGTATCTCAAACCTATTTCGAAACAAGTTAATTTTTGTTTATTTCATTTTGAATTATTTAATTTGTAAAGTCTCCATAAAACTGACTAAAATGAATCTTCATATGCTCAGTTGACAGGTATTATCAACATACATAAACATACGGACATGAGCTAAATTGAAAAGTTTGTAATATTCAGTGCTCTAGTTTAATCGGAAGAAACATATCAAAAAGCAATGGAGTAAAAAAAAAAAAATCCGAGATCCGAGTTATTAAGTCTGTAAGGTGTTTCAACACCTAGTGCCCTAAAACCAACTGGTTTGGGAGTCACTGACCCAAAGCTCACTACATGGATCAAAGATGCTGCAAAAATATATATATCTGAAGTCTGAGTAATTAAGTTCGTAGGGTGTCTTAACACCTGGTGCCATAAAGCCAACTGGTTTGGGAGTCACCGACCCAACACTCGCTACATAGACGGAAGGTATTGTATATAAATAAAAAATAGAGAAAAATCAAAGAAAAAATCAGAAAAATCAGAAAAATTATTCCATTGCTACAAAAAGGTGTGAAATATGATAGAACTTTAGGACAAAAATATTACTCTCTTATCAACTGCACTTATGACTGTTGTGGGAAAAATGAGTTGATTAATATTTTGTTGGCTGTGTATATGGAGAATGGTAAATATAATCGGAGAATTTACTTATTCAGTAATTTAGAAAGAAACAAAACAACTAATAACTTGGAGGAGAAATTTCACCTGATTAGTCACTAACTTCTTTATTCTCTTTTCGCTTGTCTTTTTGCTTTTGTGCGCATTAGTTTTACTACCTTTTTACTTTTGTAAAATGTTTGTGGGTATCATTGTTGTAAACCCTCACGAGACTACAACTCGTCCACTAGGGACACCTAGGGGTTTAAAGGCTTGTTGCATACGCTAAATGCAACCGTGATCCCTACGAAAGTGGCTTAGTTAATTTTATTTTCATGTTATTTTATTTTATGTTTTGCTCGAGGACTAGCAAAATGTTAGGTTTGGGGGTGTGATGAGTGGTAAATATATCACTTTTTCCCACTCATTTAGCCTAATGTTTTGTATTGTTTCTCGAGTTTTATGAACGTTTTGATGTGTTTTGTTGTTATTTTGCAGATAAATAAAGTTTGGAAAGCATTGGAGGTAATTTGGGGCAAAAACGGACAAAAATACATCAACAGTGATATTTTCATCTTTTTCACGTCGCGACGCCCAGCATGCGCTGGACTTGCTAACTTGCGCCTTGTGCCACGTGTCGAAATCTGATTGGTCAAAACTTGCTAACGTGCGTCGATCATGCTAACGTGCGCCGTGCTACGTGTCACCATCACAACGGTTATGCTAACGTGCGCCCGCCGCCACGTGTTAACATCTGATTGGACCAAACCAAGCGCGTGTCACGTGTCGTCTCACCATTGGACCGAATTATTGACGAATCAGGTGTCGCCACGTGTCAAGCTGCTATTGGACCGAAATCCCACCTATCAGCATCTGCCACGTGTCGCCCTGCTATTCGACCGTATCGCCAGCCAACCACAGCATGACACGTGGCTCAATTATTGCTGCCGACAGACGCGTGGTCAACCCGCGTGGACTGTTGCCAGCGTCGCGACTCTAGTGCATTCCCAGCGTCGCGACGCTGGACCAAAATATGCCTATAAAAATAGCCTCGCCCATTCATTTTTCTTCATGCTTTCCTTGGAGAATTCTCTCTGATTTTATAGGAAGCATCTATTTTTGTATTTATAAATAATATTTTTAATTTATGTCTTTTAATTTTCAGTAATATTAGTTCTCTTCTTCTACCTTTCTTTAATGTTTAGTAGTTAATTTTCCGCTGGGGTAAAAGGTGAAACCTTTAATATAATTATTTAGGTAAATCTCACTTAATTATAATATTTAAATTATAATTTAACCGGATTAATTAATTTCAGACTTTATTACCGCCTATATGGCTGGTTTAAATATAAATTACCTTACCGCCTATATGGCTGGTCTTTATGTGACAGATAATTACCGCCTATATGGCTGGTGTAATTGGACTAAATGGATTACCGCCTATATGGCTGGTTTTAAATGTTTAATATTATTAATTCCTGAGAAAGCAGAATATAAAATAATTTATATATTATAATAAGTGAGATTCCTAGATAAGAAATATTAATTGTGGATCCTCTAACCCCAGCATTTTATTTTTATTCTAGGGAAGTGATGAAACACAATACACACACTTAATAATTGATTTTCTTTTTATGGATAGTTCTTTAGTTTGTTTATTGAGTCTTAAGCTTAATGCTTCTTGTTGTCTGATCACCAATAAGATTGATATGGTAAACTTAAAATGAACTAGACATAGGGATTTTAGGTTTCAGCCTTAGATTCAATAGCTCACGATCTTCCTTGAGGATAGATATCCCTTTAATAGATTTCCTTACAGGATAGGAATATACCTGTTGGGCGTGGGTAGCCATAATTGGAACTTAATCTTAATGAATCCAGGTAATTTGGTTGACATAGGAATATGGTTCAATTGGGTTATACTGGGTATTTGCGTCTGACCATCGGAAGAGGCTTTCACATATTATCGTGTTCCAGGTTAACAAATTAATTTATTACACATAAATAAGAGAATCAATTCATCTTTATAACAATATTGTGTGGAGTCACGACCATAGATCCTTTGAGTCTTTTATTTATTTTCCTTAATATTTTCTTTTGTTTATTTTATTTTTATTAAGCAATTCCACATTCAACCAACCAAAGAAATCAATTCCCTTCTCCCTATAATTAGATACTTGTAAATAAATAGTATTAATAATTAATAACAACAGTAGAAATTAAGTCCTTGTGGGATCGATATTTTTATACTACTTGAATGATACGTGCGCTTGCGTTATACCCGTGTGTTTGCACCGGTCAGTATTTTCATATATCTGAATTCTATTTAAGTTCTTATTGTTACTTGATATATTTACATAAGGCGTGAGTTACTTACTGAGCTTTATAGTTCACACCTCGACTGTTTGCTAGTTTTGTAGATTCACATTGGACTTAAAGAGATAGAAGATTTCCTTTGACGTCTTGCAGACAGCGGATCACCCCGATTTAGTCAAGTCGGTCTTGAGTCGTTGTATGGTTCTGGGATGTGTAATTGGGCTCCCACAGCCTTAGTTTTGTTTATTTGTATCACATATGTAGTTTCAATCGTTCTGAGCACGTAGTTATTTGTAGTTATTTGTCTTATGTCTGGCCGGAGGCCTATTTACATATGAGTTGAGATTTTTCGGGCCGGAGGCCTATTTGCATGAGTTGAGATGATTGATTTTTGATTTAATATCAGGATACCTCGAGATGCCGGACTTGGATCCAGGTTTCATGATTTTTAGCAAAGGTCATGCCGAAATTTTAGTAGAATTAGAGGTTTATGGAGATGGGTTTTCCTGTCTCCTGCCGGTAGCATCCTGGCTTCGGGCGGGATGTTAAAAAGATGGTATCAAAGTGTGGTTTAAAATTCAGTAGCGTGGTCTAGAGTCAGTAACTATATTGTGGGGTATCCGGCCGACAGAGAATATCTTCTGTTTTGTATAGAACATGTAGGTCTTTGTATGTAATATGAATATTTCCTTTGATATGAGATGATTTACTGCTTGGCTCCTAGCCCGGGTATATTGAAGTTTGTGGATGACTTATTTTGATGTGTATAGACTATCTATTTTCGTAATAGAAGAAGTTACCTTGTGTTGAAACCTTATGAGCCATTGAGATTAGAGAATTCAGAAAAGTTTATATAGTGGTAGTATTAGGCCCTTGTAAGGCCATAGGGTTATTAGCGAACCCAAGGTATGTGTTTAAGATATTTGAGACTAAGAATTCGGTGTAGCACCATAGCTGTGCTCGAAGTTAGCAGGGGAGTGATAAGCCCTCGCAGTTATTAGTTAGTCAGGTTCGCTGGTTTAGAACCAAGTTAGTATAGTTTATTGTTGACAAATAATTAAAGACTATAGATATGAAAAAGTGTTAGCCATTAGCCCCAGTAGGTAAGTGTGTGGTTGATGAATATAGCTAGACAATTTCTAGAAGTGGATTAGAGAGTTTCCGTGTATGAAGTGTGAATCAGATCAGCGGGTATAAGAACGGATAAATTTCGAGGACGAAATTTTATAAGGTGGGGAGAATTGTAATATCCAGAAATTCGAAAACTCTTTCGGAATGATTTTGTATTGCAGATCGGGTCTCAGAAGGAGACTAAATTGGAGAATAAGAGATTAAGTGTTGAAATATAGCTCGAAATATTTTAAAATAGAGATTTGATGCATTGGAAATCGCGTAATATTAAAGAACCGCTTACGCGATTTATGTACGTTATTTTGTACGAAGAAAATTTCTTGTTTCTGCTATAAAGATAGCAAATGAACTCCAATTAAGTTGATTCTAAACCATCAGACTCGTTTTTCCGAAACGAACAACTTTCATGTTGAATAGTTTTCGAAATTTACAGCAGAAGGGCTTCGAAAATGTAATTTTCGGTGAAATCCCCATGATAGGGGCCTAACTGTAATTTTTAGGGGTTAAAACGTAATTTTCTGAAACTTTTCTAAATATACCTCATAGTTTTCAGAAATTACAAAAATATCAAACTTTTTTCCTCTCCCCAAAACGTCCACCCATCTCCAAAACTGAGAAAGCTTCTGCCAGCCGCGCCGCCGGCCATCGCAACGACACCAAAGAAGCGTTCGGCCACCCTGAGTCCAACGGTGGCCGGGGAGCAATGCCAGAAACACCGGAAACCGCTACTGGAGAAAGAGAAAGTCACGCACATGGGTGTTTCGATCTCGAGTCCTCGCATCATTTCACGACCCGAGCCATCTTCCAAATCGAAGCTCTCGGAGAGTACTACAAGATGGCGGTGATGATTTTTTTGATTCGTACTCGGTTGCACACATAACAAGGAGAAAAGGCAATGGTGAACAGTAACATCGATGACCAGTAGCTTCGATCGGAATTCATCAATTCCAGTGCATTAGTGGGATCGTTTGGAGTCCGTATATTGCCTCGAAATCTCGGTAAGACCTCCCGATAAAAATCCCCAAATTTCAAGTTTTTCGTTAAAGGTTTGGATGTTTCCAGTAGCTTCGTAGAGTAGCGTAATGATATAAATTGAGTTGTTTGAGCATTAGTATATTGAATATGTGCATTTGGTAGAATCCGAGATAAATAAGAGTTAATTAGATCGATCCGATCAGTAAAGCGAGTTTCTGGTAAAATCAGGTTTCGCATGCATCTGTGCTTTAATGAACAGAATTAAGAATATAGATTAATTGTGATGATATGATATTATTGAGTAATTCTATAGAGGTTCGGACGGCTTAGGTTCCTTCCGCAACATTTTCGAAAACTTTTCGGAAGATTTTTCAGAAATGCATAATTTGCATATTTGAGCTATTGAATTGACATAGAACAATGTTTAATGGTGTAATATAAGTATTGGATGTATTATGAGTGATGAAACTGAAAATGAATTTAATTTGGATTTTCCCAGAAAGTTTGAGAGTTTATGTTATCAGTAGGTTTTCCATAATTAACGACCCTCACATTCCGTATTTTATGTTACAGATGGGGAAAGAGAAAGGATAGCATGGACCTCAGGTATATGTCTGTAGACGCTGGTTTTCACCCGAGGTCCACAATCGAGAATTTGTAGGTTGGGGGCACTAGCAATCCTACAAAACAAAGGTAGAGTGAACAGAGAGTGTCATTCCACCGGTGTGGTGGTGGCCGTAAGCCCTCCGACGCTCAATTCAGTATAGAAATGAGCATATATATATATGATGGAGGGAAGTGCAAGGTCCGAGGATACCTTGACCTCCATGGATTTCCGTAAGGGCGGTGGTCCGTTGTGTAAGATGAGAGGGTTTTAGAGCTTAAGGAGAGAATGCTCAAGCTCTTCTCACAACTCAGAATGTCTAAGCTTGGATCATCCTCACTTCTTTGAATCTTACTCCTTTTATAGGCTAAAGGGGCAGTTTTCCAGCTAATAAAGGAGGTGTATTTATGATGGTGGGACCCACTATCATGGTCAACACTCTTCCTTCGGTGGTGGCTTCTGAATGTGCGGAGATTAATCAAAGATGAAAAGATGTTTTTCGGTGGAAAGCAAATGGGCTATTTCATAGGCTTTTAACTGAAATTGGGCCCGAAAAGGTGATTGGATCATTGGCCCAAGCAAGGTCTGGTTACAGTTTGGAGGTGAAAAGACCATTTTACAATTGGGCCAAATTTGGTCCGTACAGTTTGTCTCATACTCTCTAAGTCAATGAGTAATTGGCTTGGAGAGTATTTCGACGAGTATGTCATCTGAGGTCGGTGCAGGTGTACCTGAGTATTGATGTCGTTTGGACCCGTCAAAGGTCATACCATGTTTGATGGAGCAAAATAAATATCAGGGATGATCCTCAGTCGACCAGACATGGATATTGATGTTGTTTGGACCTGTCAAATGTCACATTATGTTAATGGAGCAAAACAAAAACCTGGGATGATCCTCAGCCGACCTGACATAATGATGATCTGGGAGACAGTCATGAGCTACGGGGAATGTTCCCGTCGATTGGAGCAAGTAAAAGGCCAAGATAATCTCCAATCGACCAAACCAGCTAAGGTTCGAATGAGTCTTCTATGTCAGTCTTGATCTTGACTTAACATGAGCCAAATACATATCAAGGATTATCCTCGGTCGACCCGATATGGGTGTTGATGTTGCTTGGATCTGGGATGATCCTCGGTCGACCTGACCTGTGTGTTGATGTAGCTTTAAACCTGTCAAGAGCAACATAATGTCTAAAGAAAACTAATAAATGTTAGGGATGAACCTCAACCGACCGGATGAAGGCCATGATAATCTTCAGTCGACCAAACTAGCTAAGAGTCGGAGGAGTCTTCAATGTCATCTGGACCAAATGAAGGTCCATGTCTTGAAATGGGCTCGACATTAGCCAATTGGGGAATGTTCCATTTGACTGGACCAGATGAAGGCCAACACATACTCCAGCCGACTTGTCCTGAAAAGGCACCAAGGGGAGTCTTCATGTCCTCTGGACCAGATGAAGGTCTAGGTCTTGAACTGGGCTTGACATGAGCCAATCGGGGAATGTTCTCATCGACTGAACCAGATGAAGGCATGGACACTCTCCAACCGACTGGTCCTGATAAGGCACCAGAGAGAGTCTTCATGTCGTCTGGACCAGATGAAGGTCCAGCTCTTGAAATTGGCTCGACAGGAGCCAATTGGGGAAAGTTCTCATCGACTGGAATAGATGAAGGCCATGATATACTCCAGTCGACAGGTCCTGAAAAGGCACCAAGGGGAGTCTTCATGTCCTCTTGACTAGATGAATGTATAAGTCTTGAAAAATGGACTCGACATAAGCCAATTAGGGAATGTTCCCGTCGACTAGACCAGATGAAGGCTAGGACATACTCCAGCCGACTGGTCCTGAAAAGGCACCAGGTGGAGTCTTCATATAGTCTAGACCATATGAAGGTCCATGTCTTAAAATGGGCTAGACATGAGCCATTTGGGGAATGTTCCCGTTGACTATACCAGATGAAGGCTATGACATACTCCAGCCGACTAATCCTGACAAGGTACCAAAGGGAGTCTTCATGTCGTCTGGACCAGATGAAGGTCCAGGTCTTGAATTAGACTCAACATGAGCCAATTGGAGAATGTTCCCGTCAACTGGACCAGATGAAGGCCAGGACATACTCCAGCTGACTGGTCCTGAAAAGGCACCAGGGGGAGTCTTCATGTCATCTAGACCAGATGAAGATCCAGGCCTTCATATATGTGATATACCATTGCTGATTTTTAAGGAATGTTATTCCCTCAAGTTATCATAGCTCTTTCTTTTCAGATTGTCTCCAGTCTATCGGATCTCATAAAGCTCTTAAACTGGTCTCCCCTTCACTAGACCTGATGAAGGTCCATAATTGTCCTCATTATATTAGACTTGATGAAAGTCGAAGGGAGTCTACGGTTGACTGGACCTGATGAGGGTCCATGAGTCTTAGGACAACTGGACCTAATGAATGTCCAGGAAGCTACGATCGACTGGATCTAATGAAGGTTCAATGGAGTCTTCACTCCACCGGACTTTATGAAAGTCCATGGGAGACTACACTTCTCTAGACCTGATGAAGGTTCAATAGATCTGATAAACGTCTATGAAACTACAATCGACTGGAGCTGATGAAGGTCAAGGAGGCTATGGTCGACTGGACCTAATGAAGGTTCATGAAGATTCATGATGATCTTCATCCTTCACTATACAAGACATGATAAAGATCCATGAGACTACGGTTGAATGGATATGATAAAGGTCCATGAGGGTCTTCACTCATCACTCTACAAGACCTGATAAAGTTCTATGAAACAACGGTCGACTAGACTTGATGAATGTCCAATGGAGTCTACGGTCAACTGGACCTGATGAAGGTCCAATAGAGTCTTCGCTCTATTATACCTGATGAAGATACATGTGAGTCTATATTCCACCTGACTTGATGGAGGTACGTTGGAGCCTACAGTCGACTGGACCTAATGAAGGTCCAAGAAAGACTTCATTCTACAATACCTGATGAAGGTACATAGGATTCTACACTCCACTTGACCTGATGGAGGTACGTGAGAGTCTACAGTCGATTGGACCTGATGAAGGTCCAAGAAAGTCTTCATTCCAATATATCTAATGAAGGTACATGGGAGTCTACACTCCACCTGACCTGATAGAGGTACGCATGAGTCTACAGTCGATTGGACCTGATGAAGGTCCAAGAAAGTCTTCATTCCATTATATCTGATTAAGGTAAATGAGAGTCTACATTCCACCTGACCTGATGGAGGTACCCAGCAGTCTACAGTCGATTGGACCTGATGAAGGTCCAAGAAAGTCTTCATTCCACCATACCTGATGAAGGTATATGTGACTACGGTCGACTGGACATGATGAAGGTCCATAAGAGTACGGTCGACTGGAGCTGATGAAGGTCCAGGAGGCTATGGTCAACTGCACCTAATGAAGGTTCATGAAGGTCCATGATGATCTTCATCCTTCACTCTTCAAGACCTGATAAAAGTCTTAAGAGACTATGGTTGACTAGACATGATGAAGACCCATGAGACTGCAGTCGAATGAACCTAATGAAGGTCTAAGAAATTCTTGATTCTACTAGATCTGATGAAGGTCCGTGAGACTACGGTCGAATGAACCTGATGAAGGTCCATGAGAGTCTCCACTCTACAAGACCTTATGAAGGTCTGGGAGACTTTGGTCGACTGGACCTGATGAAGGTCCAAGAGAGTCTATATTCTACAAGACTTTATGAAGGTCTGGGAAACTATGGTCGAATGAACCTGATGAATGTCAATGAGAGTCTCCACTTTACAAGACCTTTTGAAGTTCTGGGAGACTATGGTCAACTGGATCTGTTGAAGCTCCAAGAGAGTCTCCATTCTACAAGACCTTATGAATGTCTGGGAGATTATGGTCGAATGAACCTGATGAAGGTCCATGAGAGTCTCCATTTTACAAGACCTTATGAAGGTCTGGGAGACTATGGTCGACTGGACCTGATGAAGGTCCAAGAGAGTCTCCACTCTACAAGACCTTATGAAGGTCTGGGAGACTATGGTCTACTGTACATGATGAAGACCCATGAGACTATGGTCAACTGGACCCAATGAAGGTCCAAGAGGGTCTCCACTCCTCATTCTACAAGACCTGATAGAGGTCGACTGGACCTGATGAAGACTCATGAGACTATGGTCAACTGGACCCGATGAAGGTCCAAGAGGGTCTCTACTCCTCATTCTACAAGACCTGTCAGAGGTCGACTGGACCTGATTAAAGACAATGAAATTCTCCATTCTACTAATTATGATGAAGGATTTCCTATGTAGTTTGGAGTTAATGGTAATTCATATATTTCATATATAGAATAGGTAACAATCATTTCATGTCGACTGGAGAAGATGACAATTCATGTAGTCTGGAGGAGATGACAAGCCTTTCATATAGTCTGAAGGATATGAAAAACCTTTCATGTAGTCTGGAGGATATGACAATACTTTCATATCATCTAGAGGAGATTACAATCCTCTTTCATATCGTATGAAGGAGATTGAGATTCATCCATGTCGTTTGGAGAAGATATCCATCCACTCACGTCGTCTTTCATGTTGTCTAAAGTGGATGACATTCAATCAATGTCGAATGGAGAAAATGATAATCTTCTCATATATAGTGAGAGGTTGATGATGATCCTTCTACGTAGTTTGGAGGAGACAATCAATTTTCCACATCGTCTGGAGAAGATGACAGTCTTTATATGTATTTTAGAGTTGATAGCAATTCATCCATGTCGTATAGAGAATGTGGCTATCCTTCCACGTCATTGGGAGCTCATGATTTATAGGAAATGAGTGTCTGATGTTATCTCGGCTCGGCTTTTCTTTATTAGTAGTCTGACTCCAGGTAGACTGGAGATAATTGCTCATTTGAACTCCTGCATTTCCTTTCGCATGGAAGAGGTGACTTGTTGTGATCGGTCGGCTAGAGAATACAGTGGCTTTTTTGGTGATTAAGTGGATGGTCGCCTAATAACAGATTTTCGGTTGTCATATTATTGAATGCTTCTAAGAGATTGGATTAGATGATAGGATCGTTGGGGTGACTTGTAGCCTCGCGCCTTTGGGAGGTTGAATAATTATGCTCCAATTACTTCTGGAGATTAGTATTGGAGCTTTGCATAGCTCGATTTTCCTCTTCCAATGATCGTAATTGTTCTTGTGGAGCGGCTAATTATGCGACCACGGGGTCTGGTGTTTGTTTGTTGCTTGAAGCCATAAGCTGCTATGTTCGTAAAAATCATAGACGGAGGGATCTTTGCTTGTTATAAATCGTTAAGGCCCCATGGTTGGCGCCAAATTACAGACGCTAGTTTTCACTTGAGGTCCACAATCGAGAATTTGTAGGTTGGGGGCACTAGCGATCCTGTAAAACAAAGGTAGAGTGAGCAGGGAGTGTCTACCCACCGGTGTGGTGGTGGCCGTAGGCCCTCCGACGCTCAAGTTAGTAATAAAAATGAGCAATATATATATATGATGGATGGAAGTGCAAGGTCCGAGGCTACCTTGACCTCCATGGATTATCGTGAGGGCGGTGGCCTAGTGTGTAAGATGAGAGGGTTTTAGAGCTTAAGGAGAGAATGTTCAAGCTCTTCTCACAACTCAGAATGTCTAAGCTTGGATCATCCTCTTTTATTTGAATCTTACTCCCTTTTATAGGCTAAGGGGACGGTTTTCCAGCTAATAAATGAGGTGTATTTATGATGGTGGGACCCATATCATGGTGAACACTCTTCCTTCAGTGGTGGCAGCTGAATGTGCGGAGATTAATCAAATGTGAATGGATGTTTTTCGGTGGTAAGCAAATGGGCTATTTCTTAGGCTTTTAACTGAAATTGGGCCCGAAAAGGTGATTGGATCATTGGCCCAAGCAAGGTCTGGTTACTATTTGGAGGCGAAAAGACCATTATGTCATTGGGCTGTATAGTGTCTCACTATGAACTCGTCGTAGTAGATAAGATACGATGGTTGATTATGTGTTTAGATATGTGTATAGATTGAACGCTCACAAAAATAAGAAATAGTAGTTATGTAGTTTTAGAAAGCATGAAATGAGAGATTCGAGAGGTATAGACAGTGAGATTCATAAAGAGCACGTATAGAAACAAATTATCTGAAAGTGTGCATAGTGTCAGGTTTCTAAATAGCAAGCTAGTATTAGCATATAAAAGTTTAGTACAAGTTGTCGTTATATTTTCATAGTTAAGCATATATTCAAGTAAAGCACGCTTCTGTACTCGAGATGTAAAAGTTTTGTAAAGAGTTTTAACGAAGTTTTCCAGACTTCAGTTTAGTTTTGGTTTGAGTGTGGAACCAATGTATGAAATGTGTTGATATGTTTAATGACTCGTTGAGCATTTTCCATATAGATGCGTTTGTTGAAATGGGGTACGGGTTCATTTTGTATGTATTGGATGAGTGAGATGTCACCAGCTCGTAATGGAGTGTTGTTGACTTTGTTGTTGTGTATATGGATAATGTCATTGCATTGCATTGCATTTCATTGCATGACTTACATGATCATATGGTTGATATGATGATACATATGCATTTTGCGTACCCAGAGGGAGACACAATGCACATTGACTAATACAAACTCAGGACCAGGGGGACGGCGATGCGTAACGCCCATTGATCCTAGTTATAGCGAGTGGACACTCTTCTCGAAAGTCGATTTTTATGATGTATTTTACATATAAGACTTATTTTTACGCTTTAGGGCATTAATTGATTTTTATTACAATTATTTCATGAAAGAATATGTTTTAAGTTATGTTTGAGAAAGAAATATTTTCAAAGTATGATTTTATGGTTTTCGAGGCAAGGGGGAAAAATCCACCTCAGTATGTAACTAGATACTGACATGGAATTGACGGATGACATGTGCATATGTAGAGGACTAGGGGGACGGCGATACGTAACACCCGCAGATCCTAGTTCGGGACTAGGGATGACAGATGTCCATAGATCATAGTTTCATAGCATGGAGGGTAGCATATATCTGCACCCATAGTTCTAGTTCAGTGGCTTGAGGGAATGATACGTAACGCCCCAAGACCACTAGTTTCAGGGACATGAGTGGCATACTTTGGGGGACGGCGATATGTAACGCCCCAAAGTCATGGGTTTGCATTCCTGGCTCTAGTTAAGCGTATGGAGAGGTGACTGGCGTGATCACACACGTATAACGCAAGCGTACGTATCGTTCAAGTAGTATAAAATGTATCGATCCCACGATGACTTAATACTTAAGCTATTAATTTATGAAGTCAAATATTTACGAGTATCTAATAGATTGGTGGTTTGATTGGATGATTACTTAAAACTAAAACAAGTAAATAAAACGGTACAAAAGTGAATTAAAGGTAAAATCAATATTATTAAACTATCTAGGATTGTGAATCCTTCCAATATCTTTTAAAGATGAAGTGATTATCTCATGTTTGTGCAATAAATCGGTTTATTAACCTGGAACACGAAGTTATGCAAAAGCCTCTTCCGATGGTCAAATGCAAACATGATGAGTGGTAATTATATCACTATTTCCCACTCATTTAACCTAATATTTTGTATATTTTCTCGAGTTTTGTGAACGTTTTGATGTGCTTTATTGTTATTTTACAGATAAATAAAGTTTGGGAAACATTGGAAGCAATTTGGAGCCAAAACAGTGAAAAACGACGAAAAAGGGTATTTCGGTACTTGGCCGCATCGCCACGCCAAGACCTTCAGCGTCGCGACGCCTAACGTGCTCCGATTATGCTAATGTGCGCCGAGGGACACGTGTCAAAATCTGAGAAATCGGACATGCTAACGTGCGCCGGATCTTGCTAACGTGCGCCGACCTTGCTAACGTGTGTCGTGCCATGTGTCATCATCACATAAGATCAGCTAAAATGCACCGTGTGCCACGTGTCACAAACCTATGGTGCCGACACTCCGTGTGACACGTGGCACCTTCTCATTGGACCGAATTATCGGCGAATCACATGCTGCCACGTGTCAAGCTCTCATTGGACCGAAACATCCACCAATCACTGGGTGCCACGTGTCGCCTTCCCATTGCACCACTTTCAGCGCGTGCCACATGTCATCACTGGATTATGCCGACAGAATCTGCGTGGTCAAATCGTGTTGACCGTAAACGCGTGCCAGCATCGCGACACTGGGAGGTTTGGCGTCGCGACGCCGGTTGCAGATTTTGCCTATAAATTCAGGCCTTCTTCACTTCATTTGGTGTGCTTTCCTTGGGATTTTTTCCCTGATTTCATAGGAAGCATCTAGTTTTGTAATATTAAAATTATGTATTTTTATTTTTAGTTTTTATTACAGCTTTTTATTTATTTACTTTATGTTTTGTAGTTAAATATTCGTTGGGGTAAAAGGTGAAAACTTTAATATAATTATCTAGGTAAATCTCACTTAATTATAATTTATAAATTATAATTTAACCGAATTAATTTATGGTAGACTTTATTACCGCCTATATGGTCGGTCAAAATATAAAGTACTTTACCACCTATATGGCTGGTCTTTATGTGACAGATAATTACCGCCTATATGGCTGGTGTAATTTGACTAAATGGATTACCGCCTATATGGCTGGTTTTAAATGTTTAACATTATTAATTCTTGAGAAAGCAGAACATAAAATAATTTATATTTTATAATAAGTGAGATTCTAGATAAGAAATATTAAATGTGGATCCTCTAACCCCCAGCATTTTATTTTATTCTAGGGAAGTGATGAAACACAATATTACTAGGCTTAATAATTGATTTAATTATTTATTGGGTAATTCTTTAGTTTGTTTATTGAGTCTTAAGCTTAATGCTTCTTGTTGTCTGATCACCAATAAGATTGATGTGGTAAACTTAAAATGAACTAAACATATGGATTTTAAGTTTCAGCCTTAGATTCAATAGCCCACGATCTTCCTTGAGGATAGATAACCCTTTAATAGATTTCCTTACAGGATAGACATATACCTGTCGGGCGGGGGTAGCCATAATTGGAACTTAATCTTAATGAATCCAGGTAATTTGGTTGACATATACATATGGTTCAATTGGGTTATACTGGGTATTTGCATCTGACCATCGACAGAGGCTTTTGCATATTTTCTTATTCCAGGTTAGTAAACTGATTTATTACACATAGATAAGAGAATCAATTCATCTTTATAATAATATTGTGTGGAGTCACAACCCTAGATCCTTGAGTCTTTTCTTTTATTTTCCTTAGTATTTTCTTTTGAATCTGTTTTTATTTTAATTAGAAAATCCACATTCAACCAACCAAAAGCAATCATTTCCATTCTCCCTATAGATACCTGTAAATAAATAGTGTCAATAATTAATAACAATAATAGGAATTAAGTCCTCGTGGGATCGATATTTTTATACTACTTGAACGATACGTGCGCTTGCGTTATACGCGTGTGTTTACGCCGGTCAAATTTTTGGCGCCGTTGCCGATGACTTATTTTTCTTGAG
Organism: Zanthoxylum bungeanum; assembly: GCA_019454045.1. Classification (NCBI taxonomy): domain Eukaryota; kingdom Viridiplantae; phylum Streptophyta; class Magnoliopsida; order Sapindales; family Rutaceae; genus Zanthoxylum; species Zanthoxylum bungeanum. The sequence continues at coordinate 76,291 of SKCR01010653.1, forward strand.
TTATTAATTTTGAAGCTATCTAATTTACTTGTATCTAATTTTCTTTATTTTTATCTTTAATTTTTATTTCTTTCTTTTGTTTTCAGGTGATTGAAAAATGGAACATTATTGGGAGATTGAGAGATCACGAGCTTTACTAGAAGATACACCCTAAATCTGGGAGCAACAGTCCGATTTTCTGAGGCCTGTTGTCCAGCCCAACAACTATCCCTAGATTTCAGAATCAAGCAATACTACATTTGCTCATCAGAACGAAATGGGGAGATGTGTAATTTGTGATGGTAACCACTCGAGCGATCAATGCATATACTTTTCAGAGTGGCAGAATTATCAGAATCATTCAAGGTATGAAGAACCATCATATTTCCATCTTATCCACCATCTACCTACGATCTTCATCAACAATCAGAACCATCAGAAGAAGATCAGATGATTGACATGCTCAAAGATTGGTTCAAGAAACGAGATGAAGAGTTGGATACGATACTTGAAACATACCAGAATCAACTCGAAAGTATTCAGAGACAATCAGAATTCATTCAGAGATTGACAGATCAGACGAGACAATTAACAGAAAACCAGAGCTACATACCTCATGGACCATTTTCAGATGACAATGATGAAGCCTTCGAGTACCCAGAGATCCACAATGACACATTAACAGAGGAGGAGGCTGAACAGTATCAACAACCAGAGGTATCAGTTCAGGAGCCCAAACCAGCAAAGTCTCTATTTGACTTTTATTATTCAGATTCTGACGAGGATGAAACTGATCTATTTGTACCAACTGCACCAACAACTGAGGATCAAACTTTCAACCTCAAAATGAAGATCTTGGAGCATGTTTTACCATGATGTTTGATGAAGATCTACCTGAACCATCCATTCCAGTCATATCAGAGGATGAAGACCTAATGTCAGAAACATCTTTACATCCTCAGGCAGATACTTATGGAGCATGCATTTCATAGATGACGGATGAAGAGTTGAATACAGAAATTTTAAAATTCATCTATGAAGAAAATGTGGAGCAAGAAGTAGAGCAAATGGAGGAGCAAATGTCTGAACTTATTAAAGATCCAGAGCATTCAGAAGAAACATCACTGTTTTGGGGAGTACAAATCAAAGATATCACCCAGAAGCTTGACAGAATGGAACTTTCATTCAAAGTCAAGCACCATACGAGACCTCCTGATTTTCTTTCTTTCTTTTCAGGAACCACTGGAGCAACAAAGATCAAAAAGGTGGAACAAGCACGAAATATGACAAAATTCTTTTTGCCACTTTACTGTTGGAAGAGACCCTTCAAAAGCAACGCTCACGGGATTGTCTTTAATTGGACATCTAAAATGACATTAAAACCTCCTTAACAGATGGATTTCAGTCACGTCTGGCTGAAGACGAAAAATTTAACGCTAGTAGGGAGGCAACCCATGCACTTTGTTGTAATTTCTATTTTTATATTTTGTGTATACATGTTGTAGAGTTTTTAATTTTGTGTGTTATTTTTGTAGGGAAAAGCTCAACCAAAGCATAAGACAGAAGGAATGGTGTTTGGCAAAGATAAGAGATAATTCATTAGCGATGGCTGAGTAAGGAATGGATTCTTGAGACGCATCCTAATGAATTTATACTAAGCGAATGGCGTATTGAGTACACAATTATGTTGCCTTAATTATTGCTTTGATTGGCTTTTCTGTTGTAATTATCTTTATTTTCATAGACAGGATCCAGACTTTTTGACCTTTCACGATTTCTTTTGTTGTTTAGCTAACAAACATCCTCTGGAAGATACTAGTGCTATTATTACTCACCTTTTTCAGGTTCTATAAATTCAACTCATCATTGCACTTTTGAAGACATCCAGAGTAAAAAATGGAAGCTACTTCAAGAAGACGAGGTGAAAACATTTGTGTGTTTTGCGGTACTAGTGTTGGTACAAAGCCACAATACGTAGAAGCAGCACAGGAATTGGGTCGAGTCTTAGCTGTAAGGAATATGCACTTAGTATATGGCGGAGGTAATCTTGGACTAATGGGGATCATTTCAAAGGCCGTACAGGAAGGAGGCAGTCACGTTTTGGGAATCATCCCAAAACCCTTGGCAGAGGCAAATCTTATTGGACCATCAAACGGAGATGAACTGATCGTGCCAGGTATGTCTGAACGATTGGTAGAAATGATTAACTGTTCTGATGCTTTTATCGCTTTGCCAGAAGGCTTGGGCACATTGGAGGAAATTTTTATAGTGTTATCTTGGGCGAACCTGAACATACACCAGAAACCAATTGGGCTGTTTAATGTTGATGAATTTTATGATTTTCTTTGTTTGTTTCTTGATGATGCTCGGAGAAATGGGTTCGTGTCAAAACCTTTAAAAGAACTCCTCTTTACTGCCAGAACTGCTCCGGATCTAATTGACCAAATCTTAGCTTATGAACCACAAGTTGACCCTATCCTTTCAAAGATAAATTGGTCCGAGGACGATCGTGGTAAGCGGCGTCGGATTAATCTAGATCTTAACCTTTAATTTCCTGTAGAATTTCAGCTAACCAGGTATTATCTTCTAAACTCTTCTTCTACTGTTTAAAGACATTATGGACAATGTCTCATTTAGGTTTGGGGGAGGGAATTAGTTGATCAGTACCTTGTTTTTAGTTTGTGTGTTGTTTTTATTTTTAGTCCTAAATTTTTCGAAAAATACAAAAAAAATTGAAAATTTTTCAAAAATTACAAAAATATTTTGTGTTTTTATTTTGACTAAAAAGGTGAAATTGGTGAGAGATAGCTGTGTAAGGAGTTTCCACTCCTGAGACGTATCTCAAACCTATTTCGGAACAAATTAATTTTTGTTTATTTCCTTTTGAATTATTTAATTTGTGAATTCTCCATAATACTGATTAAAATGGATCTCCATATGCTCAGTTGACAGATATTAACAACATACATGGAAACATACGGACATGAGCTATAATTGAAAAGTTTGTAATATTTAGTGCTCCAGTTTAATTGGAGGAAGCATCTCAAAAAAAGCAATGGAGTAAAAAAAAAAAAAAAAAAAAACGTCTGAGATCCGAGTTATTAAGTCTGTAAGGGTGTTTTAAGACCTAGTGCCCTAAAACCAACTGGTTTGGGAGTCACTGGCCCAAAGCTCGCTACATGGATCAAAGATGCTGCAAAAATATATATATCTGAAGTCTGAGTAATTAAGTCTGTAGGGGTGTCTTAACACCCGATGCCCTAAAGCCAACTGGTTTGGGAGCCACCGACCCAAAGCTCGCTACATAGACGGAATGTATTGTATATAAATAAAAAAAAATCAAAAAAATCAAAAAAATCCGAAAAATTATTCCATTGCTACAAAAAGGTGTGAAATCTGATAGAACTTTAGGACAAAAATATTACTCTCTTATCAACTACATTTGTGACTGTTGTGGGCAAAAATGAGTTGATTAATATTTTGTTGGCTGTGTATATGAAGAATGGTAAATATAATCCGAGAATTTACTTATTCAGTAATTTCAAAAGAAACAAAACAACTAGTAACTTGGAGTAGAAATTTCACATGATTAGTTACTAACTTCTTTATTCTCTTTTTGCTTGTCTTTTTGCTTTTGTGTGCATTAGTTTTACTACCTTTTTACTTTAGTAAAATGTTTGTGGGTATCATTGTTGTAAACCCTCACGAGACTACAACTCGTCCACTAGGGACACCTAGAGTCTTAAAGGCTTGTTGCATACGCTAAATGCAACCGTGATCCCTACGAAAGTGGCTTAGTTAATTTATTTTTATGTTATTTTCTTTTGTGTTTTGCTCGAGGACTAGCAAAATGTTAGGTTTGGGGGGTGATGAGTGGTAATTATATCACTATTTCCCACTCATTTAACCTAATATTTTGTATAGTTTCTCGAGTTTTGTGAACGTTTTGATGTGTTTTATTGATATTTTACAGATAAATAAAGTTTGGGAAGCATTGGAAGCAATTTGGAGCCGAAACAGTGAAAAACGACGAAAAATGGTATTTCGGTAATTTGGCCGCGTCGCGACGCCAATACCTTCAGCGTCGCGACGCCTAACGTGCTCCGATCATGCTAACGTGCACCGAGGGACACGTGTCAGAATCTGAGAAATTGGACATGCTAACGTGCGCCGGATCTTGCTAACGTGCGCCTTGCCACGTGTCATCATCACAGAAGATCAGTTAAAATGCGATGTGTACCACGTGTCACAAACATATGGTGCCGACACTCCGCGTGACACGTGGCACCTTCTCATTGGACCGAATTATCGATGAATCACATGCTGCCACGTGTCAAGCTCTCATTGGACCGATCTTTACCGCGTGCCACGTGTCAGATTCTCATTGGACCGAAACATCCACCAATCACTGTGTGCCACGTGTCGCCTTCCCATTGCACCACTTTCAGCGCGTGCCATGTGTCATCACCGGATTATACCGACAGAATCTGCGTGGTCAAATCGTGTTGACCGTAAATGCGTGCCAGCGTCGCGACGCTGGGAGGTTTGGCGTCGCGACGCCGGTTGCAGATTTTGCCTATAAATTCAGGCCTTCTTCACTTCATTTGGTGTGCTTTCCTTGGGATTTTTTCCCTGATTTCATAGGAAACATCTAGTTTTGTAATATTAAAATTATGTATTTTTATTTTTAGTTGTTATTACAGCTTTTTATTTATTTAATTTATGTTTTGTAGTTAAATTTTCGTTGGGGTAAAAGGTGAAACCTTTAATATAATTATCTAGGTAAATCTCACTTAATTATAATTTATAAATTATAATTTAACCGAATTAATTTATGGCAGACTTTATTACCGCCTATATGGTCGGTCAAAATATAAATTACTTTACCGCCTATATGGCTGGTCTTTATGTGACAGATAATTACCGCCTATATGGCTGGTGTAATTTGACTAAATGGATTACCGCCTATATGGCTGGTTTTAAATGTTTAACATTATTAATTCCTGAGAAAGCAGAACATAAAATAATTTATATTTTATAATAAGTGAGATTCCTAGATAAGAAATATTAAATGTGGATTCTCTAACCCCCAGCTTTTTATTTTATTCAAGGGAAGTGATGAAACATAATATTACTAGGCTTAATAATTGATTTAATTATTTATTGGGTAATTCTTTAGTTTGTTTATTGAGTCTTAAGCTTAATGCTTCTTGTTGTCTGATCACCAATAAGATTGATGTGGTAAACTTAAAATGAACTAGACATAGGGATTTTAAGTTTCAGCCTTAGATTCAATAACCCACGATCTTCCTTGAGGATAGATAACCCTTTAATAGATTTCCTTACAGGATAGACATATACCTGTCGGGCGGGGTAGCCATAATTGGAACTTAATCTTAATGAATCCAGGTAATTTGGTTGACATAGACATATGGTTCAATTGGGTTATACTGGGTATTTGCATCTGACCATCGACATAGGCTTTTGCATATTTTCGTGTTCCAGGTTAGTAAACTGATTTATTACACATAGATGAGAGAATCAATTCATCTTTATAATAATATTGTGTGGAGTCACGACCCTAGATCCTTGAGTCTTTTTTTTTTCCTTAGTATTTTCTTTTGAGTCTGTTTTTATTTTAATTAGCAAATCCACATTCAACCAACCAAAAGAAATCATTTCCATTCTCCCTATAATTAGATACCTGTAAATAAATAGTATCAATAATTAATAACAACAGTAGGAATTAAGTCCTCGTGGGATCGATATTTTTATACTACTTGAACGATACGTGCGCTTGCGTTATACGCGTGTGTTTATGCCGGTCAAAACACCTAAAGTAACCCAATTAACTATATTCCTATGTTAATTAAGAAACTTCGAATTCATTAAGTTTAAGTTCCAATTATGGCTATCCCCGCCCGACAGGTATATTCCTATCCTGTAAGGAAATCTACATAACAGAAATTTACCCCAAGGTGAGATCGTGAGCTATTGAGTCTAAGGCTAAACCTAAAATCTCTTTTCCAAGTTCATTTTAAGTTTACCAAATCAATCTTATTAATGGCTAGTTAACAAGAAGCATTAAGACTAAGACTCAATAAATAAACCAATTTATTACCCTAGGCATAAAATAATCAACTTATAAACCGGTGATATTGGAATTCATTACAACCCTAGATTATGAATTTAGTTACAACACATACCTAGGATTACTAAACACTTAAATAAACAAAACATCATAAAAAAATAACTTGAAGATAAATAAAAGTAAAATTACAATAATGAAAGAAAATATTGGGGGTTAGAGGATCCACTTTTAATATTTCAAAATTAGAAATCTCCTTATTGTCAATGTTAACCGATCAATTAATTATATTTAACCAGACCATAGAGGCGGTAATTCCATTTGTCTCAATTAAATCCAACCGACCATATAAGCAGTGACAAGGTTATTACCTAAACCGACCTTATAGGCGGAAACTACGTCTGAAATGTAAAACCGACCATATAGGCGGTAAAAAAGGTTGTCACCTAAACCGGCCATATAGGCGGAAACTAATTAATCCAAATTTTAATTAAAACATGGAGATTAATCTAATTTATTATATTAAAAGTCTCACATTTTCACCCCATCAGAATGAGATTACCTGCTCATGCTGTAAATGAAAACACACAAAATTTTATTAATTAAATAAAAATAAAATACAAGAAAACTTAAATAAATATACAAGACATTTTCCATTAGGTTTTCATGGAGAAATTCCTCCAAAGAAAGCATGAAAAATTTACAAAGTTTAGCTTGGTATTTATAGGCAAATCTAAAGGCTTCCACCAATTTCTCCACCAATTGTTCCACCAAACATGGCATCAAACATGTTTGGTGGAAGTTTTACAATTTTTTTTTTGAAAATGACTCAAATAATTACACATAACACACTTACGAATATTTTATCAATTTCGGTCATGGAAACTTTAGAATTCGAAATTATTATGAACTTCCAAGTTGTAGATCTTTGAGTCTTATTTAATCTGGAACTTGAATCACCTCAATCTGATATTGGAGTAAGAAGTAATGGCCAAATTACGACAATTGCGCAAAGTTAGAATTTTCGAAATTATACTTCGTTATAACGCCATTTCAAGTTTCCAATCTCCAAAATCAAAATGTCAAGTCCAGTTTTTGCCCTTATTTGTTCCACATTTCATCCCGATTGATTTCATTAAGTCCCGATTTTATTTTATCAACAAAATAAACTAAAACACAACTAAACGTTCATAAAAATTGAGAAACTATACAAAATATTAAGTAAAAGGGGTGGTAAATAATGATATATTTTCCATTCATCACACCCCCAAACCTAACATTTTGCTAGTCCTCGAGCAAAACAACAAAATAAAATGCAACAAATAATTAAAATTAAACTAAGCCACTTTCGTAGGGATCACGGTTGCATTTAGCGTATGCAACAAGCCTTTAAACCTCTAAGTGTCCCTAGTGGACGAGTTGTAGTCTCGTGAGGGTTTACAGTGACGATACCCACAAGCGTCAATTTAATGCACACAAAAGTAAAAAGACAAGAGAAAAGAAAATAAACAAGTTAGTGACTAAACAATTGAAACTTCTTATCCAAGTTAGTAGTTGTTTTTTTTCTTTCTAAATTACCAAATAAGTAAATTCTCTAATTATTTTTACCATTCTTCATATACACAACCAACAAAGGATTAATCAAATCATTGTGCCCACAATATTCATAAGTGTAATTGAAAAGAGAGTAATATTTTTGTCCTAAAGTTATATCAGAATTCACACCCTTTTTTTTTGCAATGGATTTTTTTTATTTTATATACAATATCTTTCATCCATGTAGCGAGCTTTGGGTCAATGACTCATAAGCCAGTTAGCTTTATGGCACTAGGTGTTAAGACACCCTTACATACTTAATTACTCGGATTTCAGATAGCTCTTTTTTTTGCATAAAATAAAGAAAGCAACATCTTCAATCCATGTAACGAGCTTTGGGCCAGTAACTCCCAAACCAGTTTGCTTTAGGGCACTAGGGGTTAAGACACCCCTACAGACTTAATTACTCGGATTTCATATGTTTCTTTTTATTTTTATAACATCTTTGATCAATGTAGCGAGCTTTGGACAAATGACTCCCAAGCCAGTTGACTTTAGGGCACTAGCTGTTAAAACAGATCTACGGACTTAATGACTCGGATCTCATATTTTTTTTTAATACACACTTTTTTTTTCTTTCTTTTTTCTTTTTTTTTTTTCATTGTTTTTTAGATGTTTCCTCCAATTAAACTAGAGTATTGAATATTACAAACTTTTCAAATACATCTCATAGCTGTATATTACCATGCATGTTGATAATATCTGTCAACTGAACATAAGAAGATTCAATTTAGTCAGTATTATGGAGAATTCACAAATTAAATAATTCAAAATGAAATAGACAAAAATTAACTTGTTACGAAATGGGTTGAGATACGTCTCAGGAGTGGAAATTCTTTACACAACTATCTCACATCAATTTCACCAGATTAATCAAATTAAAAACACAAAAACAAAATATTTTTTTTTAATTTTTATAAAAAATTTAATTTTTTTGAATTTTTTGAAAATTTTGACTTAACAAACAACATAACAAACGACATAATAAAAACATAATACTATTCAATTATTCTCATCCCCCAAACCTAAATGAGACATTGTCAAAAATGTCTTAAAAAGTAGAAAAAGAGATTAGAGAATAGTACCTGGTTAGCTAAAATTCTACGTCTTAAAAGAAAATTAAAGGTTAAGATCCAGATTTATCCGACGCTTTTTACCATGATCATTATCGGACCAATTAATATTGGAAAGGATAGGGTCAATTTTTGGTTCAAATGCTAAAATTTGGTCAATTAAATCATGGCCAGTTCTGGCAGTAAAGAGGATATCTTTTACAGGTTTTGACACGAACCCATTTCTCCGAGCATCATCAAGAAACACACAAAGAAAATCATAAAATTTGTCAGCATTAAATAGTCCAATCGGTTTCTGGTGTATGTTTAAGTTCACCCAAGATAGTACTGTAAAAATTTCCTCCATCGTGCCCAGGCCACCTGGCAAAGCAATAAAATCATCAGCACGGTTAATCATTCAACGAGTCGTTCAGACATACCTGGCACGATAAGTTCCTCTCCGTTTGATGGTCCAATAACTTGACTGTCTCCTTCATGTACAGCCCTTGAAACGATCCACATTAGTCCAAGATTGCCATCGTCATATACTAAGTGCATATTTCGTTCAGCTATGACTCTACCCAATCCATGTGCTGCCTCAACGAACTCTGGCTTAGAACCAACACTAGTACCGCAAACACACAGATATTCAAAACTCGTCTTCTTGAAGTGGCTTCCATTTTTTTTTTATTTCTCAACTCTGGATGTCTTCAAGAGTGCAATGATGAGCTGAATTTATAAAACCTGAAAAGGGTGAGTAATAATAGCACTAGTACCTACCAAATGAAAATTATTAGCTAAACAGTAAAATATATCGTGAAAGTCAAAAAGTCTGGATCCTGTCGGAGAAAATAAAAGAAAATAGCAAAACAAATTACAATTATTAGATAAAGACAAAGAAAATAATATTTACAGAAAGTAACGGCTTGAATGACGTCTATGCGTCAGGGACAAGCTTCTCATCCAATTTTCTTATAAATTGGCAAATAGGGTCTTTTATAGTCAGATTCTCGAGACTTAAATGTTCTCTTTCTTTTTGGAATTGTGCATGTAACATGTGAATTGCGTGATGCACATATCCACTGAGATACATCTCAAGAGTCAATGATATGTCATCCAAAGACTCCTTACTTGTAACATCCCAGATTATTTTAGAGTATTGCGTGAATTATATTTTCCGCGCGTGAGGCCACATCCGAACGCGAGATTAATTTTATTATAAAATATGGACTTTTTTTTAATTAGTTATAAAATAATGATAATTAAAACTTGAGGGATCAATTGAAAATTAACACACAAATAATAAATAATTCTAGAAATATCTAGACATACATGGCATTTTAAAAGTGCTAAGTTGTGATGAATTGTCATCGTAAGCCATGGTAGGGGTTGATAGAATTTAATATTATTGAAAGGAAAGCATGTTTTATTTTGGTGATGATGGAATTTATAGCATGTTAAGGTGATGGGTTACTATTGTAATGGTCCGTGTAATATGAAAATTTATGGATGTGTATGGTTAGGTATAGACATAAGTTTGAGCATTTGCGAGGGTATGAAATAATAAGTTAGAACAAAAGTATATAATTATGAGTAACATGGTATGAGATAATAAATACTAATATATGAATTGATACAAAGATCAGTGTTATGGTTTCTGTAAGTATGGTAATCTTAAGGATTAATTTGATACTAGAATTGGGAATTAGGAGTTGAGTTTATGAGATTGCATAATAGTAAAAATGTAAACATATATAGAACATGTTAGGGAATTACTAATTTATATAAGCAGTCTGCAGAAGAATGTTTTTTTTAATGACAAAGACTAATAATTTGATGTAAGAGTATATGATGCTATGTATATGAAATGCATATTAGATTTAAGTGTCAAAAAAACTGTGACAGTTTATTATAAATGAGCATGTGTGATGTGTGCAAGTTGTATTAATGAAAACATAAGCTTATAAAGAAATAAGAAAATTAAGTATCGAAGTATACAAGTAATAGAATGCATATATCATTAAATTATATATATGGATGAACATATACATATAGTCACATGGCAACCTAAATATAAGAGTAACTGGGAGCATAAGAGATGTATGTGCATATTTGTTTGTTATGATTTTTATATGTTAACTTGAGATTAAAAAATGGTTTTGAAATACAAAGTGTATTAAAGAAAGTTTTAAACGTCTTCTTTTTGAAAGAATTGTATTTCAGAAAATGCTTTTACAGTTTTGAGAAACCGAACATGGTTTTATGTTTTCGGGGCATGAGGTAAAAACTCACCCCAGTATGTAACTTGAGATTCAGTTGGAATTGACGGATACCTTGGAATTGACGGATTCAGAGACATGTGCACATGTTGAGGACTGAGGGGACGCTCTCAGATCCTCCAGACGGGCTAGGGGGACGGCGATACGTAACGCCCCTATATCCCAGTTTGAGCTTGGGTGGTAGCATAGATCTGCACCCCCAGCTCTAGTTTGTGGCTTGGGGGACGGCGATACGTAACGCCCCAAGACCACCAGTTTCAGGGCAGGTATGACATGCTTTGGGGGACGGCGATACGTAACGCCCCAATGTCATGTGTTTGCATATCTGGCTCTAGGGCGTATGGGGGGACGACGATACTTAACGCCCCCAAGGCTGTGATAGGGGGTATGGTTTTTGTGTTTTTGATAATGGTATATAACGGTCCATGCTTGGGATGTTAATATTATGTAATTAGTGTTTGGACATTTTTAAAAAGTGATATAGACATGTTACAGGGCATTTTAAAAGTGCTAAGTTGTGATGAATTGTCATCGTAAGCCATGGAAGGGGTTGATAGAATTTAATATTATTGAAAGGAAAGCATGTTTTATTTTGGTGATGATGGAATTTATAGCATGTTAAGGTGATGGGTTACTATTGTAATGGTCCGTGTAATATGAAAATTTATGGATGTGTATGGTTAGGTATAGACATAAGTTTGAACATTTGCGAGGGTATGAAATAATAAGTTAGAACAAAAGTATATAATTATGAGTAACATGGTATGTGATAATAAATACTAATATATGAATTGATACAAAGATCAGTGTTATGGTTTCTGTAAGTATGGTAATCTTAAGGATTAATTTGATACTAGAATTGGGAATTAGGAGTTGAGTTTATGAGATTGCATAATAGTAAAAATGTAAACATATATAGAACATGTTAGGGAATTACTAATTTATATAAGCAGTCTGCAGAAGAATGTTTTTTTTAATGACAAAGACTAATAATTTGATGTAAGAGTATATGATGCTATGTATATGAAATGCATATTAGATTTAAGTGTCAAAAAAACTGTGACAGTTTATTATAAATGAGCATGTGTGATGTGTGCAAGTTGTATTAATGAAAACATAAGCTTATAAAGAAATAAGAAAATTAAGTATCGAAGTATACAAGTAATAGAATGCATATATCATTAAATTATATATATGGATGAACATATACATATAGTCACATGGCAACCTAAATATAAGAGTAACTGGGAGCATAAGAGATGTATGTGCATATTTGTTTGTTATGATTTTTATATGTTAACTTGAGATTAAAAAATGGTTTTGAAATACAAAGTGTATTAAAGAAAGTTTTAAACGTCTTCTTTTTGAAAGAATTGTATTTCAGAAAATGCTTTTACAGTTTTGAGAAACCGAACATGGTTTTATGTTTTCGGGGCATGAGGTAAAAACTCACCCCAGTATGTAACTTGAGATACAGTTGGAATTGACGGATTCAGAGAACATGTGCACATGTAGGGCCAGGATGGCGGCTTAGGATCGTGTACCGGGTCCCTAGTGGTGGCTACACTGCCAGTTGAGTTGTTGTCCTAGGTGGGTGTAGAGCTCTACGTTGCCAGTTGAGCTGTTGTCCTGGACGTAGTGCACCACCAGCCTCAGAGATGCCACAGTTGAGTTATGGTCCTGGGCATCGAGTACACCCAGTTGAGTTATGGTCCTGGGTGCAGAGAGACGTCCAGTTGAGTTATGGTCCTGGACGTAGAGCAGTTTTCAGTTTTCAGATACTGATTTTAGTTTTTAGAAATACATATTTCAGATAAAGACCTCAGTTTTCCGAAATAGTTTTTCAGATGAACAGTTTTTTTTAGAAACAGTTTTTAAAAAACACTAAAAAAAAAAAAAAAAAAAAAAAAAAAAAAAAAAACAGGTTTTATAAAGTGTTTCAGAAACAGTTTTCAGAAAAAGGTTTTTTTTAAAAAAAATATTTTTCTAAGAGCAGAGCATGCAATAGTAGAGTATAAATTACTATTATGCACCTGAATCATATAGTTCAGATATCATTGGAAAAGCATATAGTTGGCATAAATATATAATGGCATGGTTGCATCAATATGTATATATGGTTAACATCTATGCGTGGCATGTTCATATAGAAGTAACATTGTGTTAAATATTAGTGCATGATAGCATGATTTTAATTAAATATGTATATATATATATATATATATATATATATATATATATATATATATATATATATATATATATAATATATATATATATATATATATCAATGGTGATTGTATGAGTTGTGTGCTTGTTTAGAAAGAACATAATGTAAGGATGCTAGAACATGATGAAATAATAACTTATGCATGTATACATGGTTAGTAATAGTGGATTAAATGTTTGATGAGAATAATATTTTAGTATAACCGATTTGATGATATTTCAAGATAGTGAAAGAGAGAAAGTTATAATAAAATACCTGAACCAGATTACTAAAGAGAGTGCAGAAAATAGGAAAGATATCAGAGTAGCGCAGCAGAAACGTGATGAGGCTTGATACAGTAAATAGGAAGTATGGAAACTCAGTGTTATGTTAGAGAAGTTTAAGATATAGACAGAGTTTAAATCATGTGAATGATCAGATAAAAGAATCAGTAACAAGGACTGAATTTGTAAATGGATAAAGAATTATATAGTGGCACAGACTTTGTAACTAATTGCATGGTTACATAGACAGTTTAGGTTAAATACAGAAACTGGATTCAAACCTTGTATGTGTGTGACGCTCAAGGAATGAGCATATTTACTTACTGAGTCTTCTGACTCACACCACAACAGTGTTTGAGTTTTGCAGGTTGGTGACCTGATCGGTCGACCACAGACACCAAAGCTTGAGGAGCCGGATAGCAGCGTTGCAGTCAGCCAGTCACCTGGTCTTGGGTGGATAAGAGTCAAGTTGTTTATGAGTTTATTTGTAAAGTAATTGAGTTGTTTATAAGTTTAGTTGTATAAGTTTAAAGTTTGTAAAAGTTTTTGTTTATACGTATTTTCGGGCACAGAGCCCAATTATTATGTCTTGAGTTTATTGATTTGGTGTATATTATTAGTGTCGGGCCCAATAGGTTTTTTAGAAGAGCTGGACTTGATCCAGGTTGCTCGATTTTAGTAGAGGTCATGCCGAAATTTCGGCAGAGTCAGAGGCTTATGGAGTCAGGATTTGCCTGTCTCCTGCCGTTGGCATCCTAGCTTAGGCAGGATGTTACATTACTCAAGCCATCCCTAATGATTTTTATTTTATCTTCACGGTTATCAAACATCATTCCTAAATAACGACAACGAGCATGTATTATAGCAAACACCTAGTCTTTTAGCTCTTCTTTTCTTAGCATATGTGCTTCTTCCTAAACCAGATAGATATAAAATAAAAGAGTCAGAGGACTCACCTGCCAATTGGACTCGTGCTTCAATAATCCAACGAATGTCATTAGGAATACCTTTGATCAGAAGTCTCATTCGTTTCAAGCGAGCTTTGTAGACTTTCATCAGAGAATTTTGAGGGAGATAATGAAATTGCTTGTGAAGATTTGTGAGAACATCTTTCATCCTGAAATGTGACTTTACCTACAAAAATAAAACACACCAAAAATAAAACACACCAAATCTGAATATATACACAATTTGCATGGGTTGCCTCCATGTTAGCGCTAAGTTTAATGTCGTCAGCTAGACATGACTGCCCGAACGTTATGCTGGATCTGAAAGTGTGACATTTTCTTTTTATCGCTCCAATGATTCTCCCCAGTAGTGCTTGACACGCTGGCAGTTTATCCTAAATGTATTGTTAGATTTGGGGTTGTATATCTCAACAACTCCGTACAGTAACACCTGAGTAATCATAAATGGACCTGACCACTTTGATTTCAGCTTTCCAGGGAAAAGTTTCAACCGTGAATCGTATAAAAACATCTGCTGCCCTAGCTCCAGTTGTCTGCGCACTATTTTTTTATCATGTCATTTATTCGTCTTTTCTTTGTACAGTTTGGCATTCTAATATGCATGTAGGCGAAATTCCTCCAATTCGTTGAGTTGGTGGAGCCATTTCTCTCCTGCTGTTTGTAGATCAAGATTTAACTTCTTCAGTGCCCAATACGCTTTGTGTTCAAGCTCCACTGGCAGATGGCACGCTTTCCTAAATACCATTCGATATGGGGACATACCAATGGGTGTCTTGTAAGCTGTCTGGTAGGCCCATAATGCCTCATCCAATTTTTCAGACCAGTCATTCCTTGTTGATCCAACAGTTCTCTCCAAGATTCTTTTGATCTTCATGTTTGAAACTTCAACCTGTCCATTTGACTGCAGATGGTAGGCAGTGGCAACTTTATGAGTAACTCCGTATTTTGATAGGAGTGCATCGAAATATCTATTGCAAAAATGTGTGCAACTATTACTGATAATTGCCCGAGGTGTTCTGAAGCGAGTGAAAATATTCTTTTTAAGGAATTTTATCACCACTTTTGAATCATTTGATGACAGTGCAATTGCTTCAACCCATTTGGATACGTAGTCTACTGCAACCAGTATGTACAGGTTTCTGAATAATGGAACAAAGGGTCCCATAAAATCAATCCCCCATACATCAAATATCTCCACTTCCAGAATATTTTGCAGAGGTCTTTCATTTCTTCTCGAAATATTTCCCGTTCTCTGGCACCTGTCACATTGAAAAGCAAATAAGTAAGCATATTTAAACAGAGTGTGCCAGAACAAACCTGATTGTAGGGCTTTGGCTGTAGTTTTATTTCCACTGAAGTGTCTGCCGTATGGTGATGAATGACAATGTTGCAAGACACTATTGACATCATCATGTGGAACACAACGCCTTAGTAATTGATCAGCATAGCATTTGAACAAGTACGGATCATCCCATACATAGTGCTTGACTTCTTTGAAGAACTTCTTTCGTTGCTGACGTGTCCATTCCAACAACCATTTTCCCGATACTATGCAGTTTACATAGTCAGCATACCAAGGGACATCCTGTTGTTTCATTGCAAACAACTGTTCATCTGGAAAAGTTTCTTTGATTGTCAGTACATTGACAGTTGTTTCTCCATTCTCTAGCCTCGATAAGTGATCTGCCACTTGATTTTCTGTCCATTTCCTGTCTGGGTCTCCACGTCAAATTCTTACAGCAGAAGCACCCAACGGATCAATCTAGGTTTGGCATCTTTCTTCGCGATCAGATATTTGATTGCTGAATGATCTGTGTAGACCACCACTTTAGGACCCATCAGATATGAGCGGAATTTATCAAAAGCAAACATAACTGCAAGCAACTCTTTTTCAGTGGTTGTGTAGTTGAGTTGAGCTTCATTCAGAGTTCTGCTGGAGTAGTAAATGGTATGGAAAATTGTTGCTTTGTGTTGTCCCAAAATTGCATCTACAGTAAAATCACTAGCATCACACATCACCTCAAATGGAAGGGTCTAGTCTGGTGCTACTATGATGGGGGCAGAGACCAGCTTCTATTTTAAGATCTCAAAAGCTTCGTCGCATTCATTGGTGAAGTTGAAAGGCACATCTTTCTCCAGAAGATTGCATAGAGGTTTAGCAATCTTAGATAAATCTTTGATAAATCTCATGTAAAAGCCTGCATGTCCGAGAAAACTCCGAATCCCTTTGACAGATGTTGGTGGAGGTAATTTTTCAATTGTCTCGATCTTTGCTTTGCCTACCTCGATTCCCTTTTATGAGATCTGATGTCTCAGCACAATGCCTTTCTGCACCATGAAGTGGCTTTTCTCCCAGTTGAGTACCAGATTGGTATCTTCACATCTTTGTAACACCTTTTACAGATTTTACAAGCAGTGGTCGAAAGAGTCTCCAAACACAGAGAAATCATCCATGAAAACCTTCATACTTTGTTCCAGCATGTCTGAGAAGATGGCCATCATGCAACGTTGAAATGTGGCAGGAGCATTACATAGTCCAAATGACATCTTGCGGAAAGTAAGAGTATCATACGAACATGTAAAAGTGGTTTTCTCCGGATCTTCTAGGGCAATGGCAATATGATTGTACCCCGAATATCCATCCAGAAAAGAATAGAACTCATGTCCAGTCAGTCTATCTAGAATCTGATCAATGAATGGTAACGGGAAATGATCTTTCATTGTTGCTTTGTTCAGCTTCCTGTAGTCCATGCATACTCTCCATCCAGTCACTGTTCTTGTTGGAATCAACTCATTCTTTTCATTTGTAACTACAATAATTCCTCCTTTCTTTGGCACACATTGCATAGGACTCACCCAAATGCTGTCATAGATGGGGTAGATGATGCCAGCATCCAACCATTTGATAATTTCTTTCTTTAAAACCTCCTTCAAGATTGGATTTAGTCTCTGTTGATGCTCCACTGTGGGTTTGTACTAATCGTTCATAAGAATCTTGTGCACATATAAAGAACTGTGGGGACGGCGATACGTAACGCCCACAGATCCTAGTTCAGGACTATGGATGATAGATGCCCCTAGATCATAGTTTCATAGCTTGACGGGTAGCATAGATCCGCACCCACAGTTCTAGTTCAGTGGCTTGAGGGAACGATATGTAACGCCCCAAGACCACTAGTTTCAGGGACAATAGTGGCATGCTTTGGTGGACGGTGATATGTAACGCCCCAAATTCATGGATTTGCATTCCTGGCTCTAGTTAGGCGTATGGGGAGCTGACCGGCGTGATCACACACGTATAACGCAAGCGCACGTATCGTTCAAGTAGAATAAAATGTATCGATCCCACGAGGACTTAATACCTAAACTATTAATTTATGAAGTCAAATGTTTACGAGTATCTAATAAATTGGTGGTTTGATTGGATGGTGACTTAAAACGAAAACAAGTAAATAAAACAGTACGAAATTGAATTAAAGATAAAATCAATATTATTAAACTATCTAGGGTTGTGAATCCTTCCAATATCTTTTAAAGATGAAGTGATTATCTCATGTTTGTGCAATAAATCGGTTTATTAACCTGGAACACGAAGTTATGCAAAAGCTTCTTCCAATGGTCATATGCAAACACCCAAAGTAACCCAATTAACTATATTCCTATGTTAATTAAGAAACTTCGAATTCATTAAGTTTAAGTTCAATTATGGCTACCCCGCCCGACAGGTATATTCTTATCATGTAAGGAAATCTACCTAATAGACATTTACCCCAAGGTGAGATCGTGAGCTATTGAGTCTAAGGCTAAACCTAAAATCTCTTTTCCAAGTTCATTTTAAGTTTACCAAGTCAATCTTATTAATGTCCAGTTAACAATAAGCATTAAGACTAAGACTCAATAAATAAACCAATTTATTACCCTAAGCATAAAATAATCAACTTATAAACCGGTGATATTGGAATTCAGCACAACCCTAGATTATATATTTAGTTACAACACATACCTAGGATTACTAAACACTTAAATAAAAAAAACATCATAAAAAATAACTTGAAGATAAATAAAAGTAAAATTACAATAATGAAAGAAAATACTGGGGTTGGAGTATCAACTTTTAATATTTCAAAATTAGAAATCTCTCTTATTGTCAATGTTTACCGATTAATTAATTATATTTAACCATACCATAAAGGCGGTAATTCCATTTGTCTCAATTAAATCCAACCGACCATATAAGCGGTAACAAGGTTATTACCTAAACCGACCATATAGGCGGAAACTACGTCTGAAATGTAAAATCGACCATATAGGCGGTAAATAAGGTTGTTACCTAAACCGACCATATAGGCGGAAACTAATTAATCCAAATTTTAATTAAAATAAGGAAGATTAATCTAATTTATCCCAAAGAGCCGGGTATGCTAGCTATGCTCCTCTATTTCATTATTCTGACACAAATAATATCGAATAATTAGCAAAATTTATTTATGTTGAACACGTGTCATTTAGTTTTGGTGAAAAAGTAGATTTTGTTGATTATTGTCAAAATGCTATAAATTTTGCTGCAAAACATGTTCCAAGAACTACTTTAAATGAACAGTTCACAAACTTTATAAAAAAAGGGAAAAATAGTTTACAAACATATTTCGCTAATTTTAATGGACGTGTTGCTATATGTAGTGATATTTGGAGTGATCATTGGAATGTGCACTCATACATGGGCATTGCATGTCATCGAATTGACGATGAATAGAATTTACAAAAAAGAATTATTACATTTAGAGTTTTTAATGAAAGACACACTGCTCATAATATATACATAATGATTAAAACTGTTTTTGAATAATATTATTTTATTAATAAAATATTTAAAATTTCTTTTGACAAAGCAGCTACAAACACTGCATCTATAATTGATTTAAAAACTATTTGTCAACATGGTTTCGGTGGAGATTTTTCCACATAAGAATATAAGATGTACATGCCATGTTTTATATTTATGTGTACAAGATGGTTAAGAACATTACATGAGCATCTTAGTCTAATAAAAACTTACATGTATTTTGTCAATGAATTATTATATTCTTTTATTATTTCATATGTTAGCGATGTTAGTTTATATCCTCAATAGTAGAGTATTTGCAGACAAAAATGATAAGCGCACTCACAGCCTCTCTATCGCGACATATGACGACTATTAAATTATAAAATTAAATTAATAAATATATTAAATGAGAAATTCATTATAATAAGAATACGTTAAATTACAAAATTAAAATAATAAATCTATAAATTAAGAAACCTATTACAATAAGAATACACTAAGTTGTAAAATTAAAATATATCTAAAATTAATTTTTATTAAAAATTAAAATAAAAAACAATTATAATATAGGAAAAATGACAAATAGACCACTAATATTTGCACAAATGGTCATAAAGACCGCTCCTTCATTTGAAAATTGGTCATTTTTATAATTTCACCATTTAATTATGTACAAAAATCATGGTGCTTTACATTTTCATACTATATTTATAAATTAATTGATTGAATTATTACTTATAAATTTATTTCATTTATAAAGTAAATACTTTGTTTAAATATTTTAAGATAAAATTTATCAAAATGGGTCCTTGTGACTATTTTTTTTTAAAATGGATTTTTGTGACAATTTGAGCAAAATTGAGGGTCTATTTGTTCTTTTCCATATAATATAAAAATATAATTTCTTATTATAAAATAAGAAACCTATTAATTTAATAGGTGACACATAATCTATACGATTAATTTTTTATTATTAAATTATAAAATTAAAATATCTCTAAGTCTCCTCATCACGCCACGTGGTGGTTCACTATTAAATTATAAAATTAAATTAATAAATCTATTAAATAAAAAATATATTACAATAAGAATATATTAAATTATAAAATTAAAATATCTCTAAAATAAATTTTTTTTATTAAAAAATAAAATAAAAAACCTATTATAATTTAGGGAAAATGACAAATATACATCTAATGTTTGCTCAAATAATCATAAATACCTTCTTCATTTGAAAAAATGGTCACAAAGATCCCCTTTTGATAAATTTACTATTTAATTATTTATAAAAATCATGATGGTTTAACATTTTCACATTGTATTTATAAATTAATTGATGAAAAAATTATTTATAAATTATTTCATTTATAAAGTGAAGACGTTGTGGCGGTTGTGCAAATATTTTAAGAAAACAATTGTCAAAATTGAACTTTGTGAATTTATGACCATTTGAGCAAAAATTGGCGATTTATTTATCATTTTCCCTATAATATAAAAAAATATAATCTCCAATTAAAATAAGAAACCTATTAATTTAATATGTGGCACCTATTTAATATAATTAATTTTGTATTATTTAATTGTAAAATTAAAATATATATATATATATATAATTATTTTTTTTATTTTTAATTTGTAAACTTAAAATAATAAATTATTAAAATAAGAAACCTAATATAATTTAAAAACAGAATCTCCTAATTATTATAAAATTATAATATCTCTATAATTATTTTCTTATTAAATTATAAAATTAAAAAAAAAACATATTACAATATAAAAACATAATCTCCTATTAAAAAAAGAAACATATTAATTAATTAATTAATATTATAAGTTATTATTATTAAGAAACCTATTATAATATAAAAACATAATCTCGTGTTAAAATAATAAATCTATTAATTTAATACATGTCACCTAATCTATATAATTAATTTTTTATTATTAAATTATAAAATCAAAATATCTTTATGTAACAGGCCACCTCGCCAGGGGCGGGACGCTACCAGCAGGCGACTGGTTGCCTCATCACCCTTAGCCTCAGGAAATACACACAAACAGACTCCATAACCAGACATTCACTACATACGATGCATCTACACTAATCAAAACATACACTTAATATCAAAATCATTCTTTGAGATTAGACATTCAGTCCATATCAAATCTTTATCTCATATCAAATATACATAAACATACACACTCGGCCTCATAGCCTGACACACAACATAAACACATGCACGAGGGCCCAGACTTTGACACATGCGGACTGTGGAGTTAACGACTGTTATTGTTCTTCCATCCACTCCAAGGCTCATCCTATGAAGCAGGAACTTGAGACCTGCAAAACTGTAGACAAATTAGTGTCATTAAACATCAAATAAACAAGCAACAAAACAATCAAAACTAGAAAATTAAAGTAGATCTACTTTTACATGCATGAACCCTAAACTTTGAGAATTAAAAACCTTGAAAATGTGATTAAACTTGTGATCCGAGTCGAGATAAATCTCTATCCTTAAGAACATATCAGCCATGTCTCGGTGCTCTACGGATCTTGTGGCTAATGTTCTCCCATGATAACCCGGATTCCTCTTGTTCAAGGGGCACTCCTTAACAAGATCTCAAACTAGGAATTGGAGGAACTCTCTCTCTGACTCAAAAATGAAATTATGAGACTCAAGACTTGTTTTCTTTTCTTTTTTCATTAGAATGAACCTCCAAATCCCTTTAAATAGACATGGAAGGGTGTCTTAAGGGCATCCTTTGGTTTGGGGTGTAACCCTCCTAAGGGTTATACCTATTCCATGCATCATTTGGAGCCCAATGAGTGTTCTTCTAAATGGGAGGACATGTCCCCTTGGGGTACCATCAAAGGGACATGTCCCTCCTCCATCCAAACACAATAATTTAGAGAATTTCCTACAATCCCCCATAATTCTCTAAATATTCATGTAGACACTTGAGAAATTTTCCGTGAACTAAAGCTACATAGAAATAGGTAGCTTTCGCCTTGAACCTTTCCTAGTGAATGACAATCGGATTTACTTGGCAAACCAGTGACCCATAGTCTTGAACTGTTCTGCCGTTGGTGTAAACCAAGACAATTGCCAACACACAGCTTTACTTCGACCATTTTCCGTTCTACGGTTGTGTTCATTTCGACCCTAAACAATAGTCCTGGATTCATCAAGTACTTTAGGGTAACCCGCCTTTAAAAGTTCTCATGGAAGCGGTCTCACTTCTTACTTGAAATAGGTGATCTATTATGAAGAGGTAATATGCATTTACCCCCATTAGGACTCATCTCCTAATATAGTGATCATTAAAAGCCTTAGCTTATCCTAACCTTGACAGACAGCACTTTGCGTCATTATCTGATTGGGAAAGAGTACAAAACTCTTCAGTGCTTGTTTTGAATTGCACAAAGTTTCAGTTGTCCCTTTTGAACCTAGATCTTGGGATCTTCAGTCAGCTAGGTTGGGTTTCCACATTGACAATTCTTAGATTATAGGCTTCAAGCACATTCCCCTCGATGACTTCTCAACTTGCTCTCGAGGTAAACCTTTAGTTAGTGGATCCGCTAGGGTTTTCCTTCAACTTAACATAATGGATCGATATTATGTCACTTGAGAGCAGTTGACGTATGATATTATTTCTCCGACGTATGTGTCGAGACTTACCATTATACATTATATTTTGAGTTCTCCCAAAAGCCGATTGGTTATCACAATGTATGCTAATCGCTGGCACCGATTTAGGCCAACTTGGAATATCCTCCAGGAAGTTTCTAAGCCATTATGTTTCTTCCGTTGTTTTTTCTAACGCTATAAACTCTGATTCCATAGTAGACCGGGTAATACATGTTTGCCTCGAGGATTTCCATAACACGGCTGCATTACCAAGTGTGAAAACAAATCCACTCGTAGATTTGGAATCCACTGTATCAGATATCCAGTTAACATCGATGTATCCCTCTTGAACAGCAGGATATCTCTCGTAATGTAGCCCATATTTTGAAGTTTCTCATACCTCAAAACTCTTACTATGACTTTCCAGTGGTTATATCCTGGATTGCTAGTATATCTGTTAAGCCTGTTCACAGCTTGAGTGATATCAGTTCGTGTGCAATTCGTGAGATGCATCAGACTTTTGATGATCCTCGAATACTCTAATTGCGATACACTTGAGCTATTATTCTTTGATAGATGAAGAGTTAGGTTAGCTACTCTCAAATCTTTCATATCAAATTTGCTGGATAACATTTTCTTGGTAGACTGAATCATTTCATGATTACTACCAATTATCAGCATATCGTCTATGTAGAGACACACAATGACATATCTTTTTGAGTTGATTTGGTGTACACACACTTATCACACTCATTGGTTTTAAACCCACTTGACAACATCTCTTTGTCAAATTTCTCATGTCATTGTTTAGGTGCTTGTTTTAATCCGTACAAGGATTTTACAAGTTTGCACACATTCTGTTCTTGTCCAGGAACATTAAACCTTTCTGATTGTTCCATATAAATCTCTTCATCCAATTCACCATTCAATAATGCAGTCTTTACATCAATTTGATGTATTTCACGACCAAATATAGATGATGTGGCTATGAGCATTCTTATCGATGTGATACGAATCACTGGTGAATAGGTTTCAAAGTAATCAATGCCTTTTTTTGTCTATAACCTTTTATGACAAGCATTGCCTTGTACTTATCTATTGATCCATCTGATTTCATCTTTCGTTTGAATATCCATTTGTTGCCCAGTGTCTTACAACCTGGAAGAATATCAACCAACTCCCAAGTATGGTTTTGTAGGATTGAATCAATCTCACTGTTGATAGCCTCTTTCCACAAAGGTGCCTCTGTCGATGACATTGCTTCCTTATAGCTTTGAGGCTCATTTTCTAACAAGTATGTCAGAAAATCAGGTCCAAATGACTTAGACGTTCTAGCTCTCTTGCTACGTCTAGGTTCATTTGCCTCAAAATTTCCATGTTGATCTGACTCTTGGTCAACATGATCACTGTCCTTGACAGTATCAATAGATCTTTTGAGAGACTTTCTTCTTTGTCTTTCCTTATAAGGAAATGTCTCTTCAAAATTATTGCATTCCTTGACTCAATCATCACATTGATTGATGTCAAGAATCTCATACTTGTGTACCAAGAATCGATACGCACTACTGTTGTGAGCATATCCAATGAATCTATAGTCAACAGTTTTGGGTCATATTCTAACTTTCTTAGGTTTAGGAACCATTACCTTGGCAATTGGCAAGACACCCCATATTTTCAGATATTTATAGGAAGGTACATAACCTTTCCACAACTCATATGGTGCCTTGTCCAATCTCATGTGAGGAAGCTTGTTCAGAACGTAGTTGGCGAAAAGCAAGGCTTCCCCCACAAGTTCGGGGGTAGACCAACGTCAACATGGCGTTCATCATTTCCTTCAATGTTCGGTTTTTGCGCTCATCAATCCCGTTTTGTTGAGGCGAATAAAGAGCAGTAGTTTCGTGAATAATTCCATGATTGGAACAATATTCACCAAATAGTGACACATATTCACCACCTCTATCACTCATGATTCTTTTGATTTTCTTGCCAATTGATTTTCAACTTCGTTCTTATAGTGTATAAAGCACTCAATAGCTTCATTTTTGCTCTTCAGTAAATACACATAACAGAATCTTGTGCTATCATTGAAAACCTTTCCACAACTCATATGGTGCCTTGTCCAATCTCATGTGAGGAAGCTTGTTCAGAACGTAGTTGGCGAAAAGCAAGGCTTCCCCCACAAGTTCGGGGGTAGACCAACGTCAACATGGCGTTCATCATTTCCTTCAATGTTCGGTTTTGCGCTCATCAATCCCGTTTTGTTGAGGCGAATAAAGAGCAGTAGTTTCGTGAATAATTTCGTGCACAGAACAATATTCACCGAATGGTGAAACATATTCACCATCTCTATCACTCCTGATTCTTTTGATTTTCTTGCCAAGTTGATTTTCAACTTCGTTCTTATAGTGTATAAAGCTCTCAATAGCTTCACATTTGCTCCTCAGTAAATACACATAATAGAATCTTGTGCTATCATTGATAAAAGTGATAAAGTACTTTTTACCGCCTCTTGTTTGCACAATATTCATATCACACACGTCAGTGTGTACAAGTTCCAAGGGTTCAGATTTTCATTCTATGATGTTCTATGTATTTTTGCTTCAACACATGCCTCACACTTATGTTGGCTATCAATGCAAATTTAGGTATAAGGTCTATGTTAATTAATTTACGCATCGTATCATAATTAACATGTCTTAACCTCCCATGCCATATATTTTGTGACTCAATAATATAAGCAGAAATTGTAGCTTTATTATTAGCACTGTGTCGATTGACAGTTATTACAATGAATTTGAAAAGGCCCTCAGCGAGGTATCCTTTTCCTACATAGACATCATTTTTGGTCAATACAATCTTGTCAGAAATAAATACAAACTCGAGACCAAGTTCTTCCGAATATCTGGAACATGCAAACATTCTTTTATGTAAGCTCTGTTCTGGATATCATCTTCAGAACCATTGTGCATTGTCCAACCACTCTAGAGGTAGACGAATTTCCCATAGTCAGATGATCACCACTATCGACCTTCTGATACGAGGAAAACATCTTGCTATCAGCACAGATATGACGAGTAGCCCCAGTGTCTACCCACCATTCTCTCAGATTCCCCAAGTTGGCTTCAGTTACCACTGCTGAGAGGTTCATACTGAAATCTCATAAGTTAATTACTCATCTTCAGTGACATATGCCTCATTTTTCTTGCCCTTGTCCTGAGACTTCTTGTTTCTACAGTCCTTTATCATATGACCTCTCTTTCCACAGTTTTAGCACTTCCCATTGAACTTCTTATTCGCTTGGGAAGAATCAGCTCCACTGTTTTTTCTCTTCTTGCTACTCTATCCATCCTCAACGATATTGGCCTTAGACTCCATAGTCTTGTAGCTGGCCTTTTCGGACTTTCTGTTGTCCTCTTCGATCTTCAATCGAATTTCAAGGTCTTCAAGGCTCATCTACTTCTTTTTGTGTTTCAGATAGCTCCTGAAGTCCTTCCATGATGGAGGCAACTTTTCAATTATGGTGGCAACTTGAAACGTCTCACAGAGTTTCATACATTCATCCAGTATTTCATGAATTATCAACTACAGTTCACCCAACTGAGACATCATTGTCCTTGAATCTACCATCTTGTAGTCCAGGAACCTACCCACGACAAATTTCTTTTGTCCGGCATCCTCGATTTTGTATTTCTTCTCGAGAGATTCCTAGAGAATCTTCGCATAAGACATGCCTTGATACACATTGTACATGGTATTGTCCAGTCTACCCAAAAGGTAGTTCTTGCACAAGAAATCTCCAGACAGTCATGTCTGTTCTCGCAGTTCCTTGGCCATTTCTAATTCACCCTCCACAGGACCCGAAGGATCCTTGAGGAAATTAGCCAACTAGAGAGTTGTCAGGTAGAACAACATTTTTCTCTGCCACTGTTTAAAGTTTTCCCCACCAAAATTTTCTCGGTTTTCCTCCATGAGAGACCGGTACTATGATGTTTCCGCTTGGAATTATCAACAGGGGTCAATAAGTCTACAAAAGACAAATCGTACAACGATCAACAAATGATCTTGTTCAAATGATATACCAAGTATTCACTCATTGTTTTATTGGACAATAGTACCAATAAACACAAGTCCTTGAATTTCCTACTAAAGTTTCTTATGATAAGTAAATAAAGGAATATTCCCAGAGGACGATGGGGGTCCGGAGTAACCACTTAAATCCCTGACCACTTAGGCTCTTATCGCCTTTTTGACATAATATTCTTTAAATACTTCCTCAATAGAATCTCTTAGCAATTCAATACTCAGTATTTCACTTTTAAAATTCACAATACAATTTTTGATATGTGTAGATATATGTGTATGTGTCAATCAAGATTGGGTGGAATTATTTGTGTATGATTACACTTTAAATTCTCACCCAAGTAGGCAACATACAATTAATTTTCAACTTTATCACTATGTGTATGCTTGTGATAATTGAACAACCTAATAATAACTTAAATCTATACTACCAAGATTATTGTGATTCAGTATATGATTTACTAAGTTAATATTATTAATACTTGAATTAATCTAAGTCTTTGCAGTTTATAACAATTCCAGGACAAGTTCATTAGTGTCGCGTTCGTATCTACGTTCGAACGAGACTGACCAGTGTGTGTACGCTCATGTTGCGTTCGAGAACGCGTTCGAATGAAGTGTTCTAGAGAGTTCACGTTCGTAAAGCGATTGATAACACGTTCGAACGGAATAATTCCAGAGAGTTTGCGTTCGAGTTGCGTTTAGGACGTGTTCGAACGTTCTTAGGTAGAAGGCTTGAGTTCGAGTTGCGTTTGAAGACTCGTTCGAACGTTCTTATGAAATTTCAGATTTTTTCCTTCGCGTTCATCAGGCTTTCGAACGCTCTGCGTATTTTTCATGCACAAACTATATTTTCCTGAAAATTTTTCTTATCTAAGCATGCGAATTACTATCTAACAACACTAGTAGTCAAGTTCTTAAGATTGTAGACAAATTAGTGTCATTAAACATCAAATAAACATGCAACAAACAAATCAAAACCAGAAAATTAAAGTAGATCTACTTTTACATGCATGAACCCTAAACTTTGAGAATTAAGAAAAACCTAAAACAGTGATGAAACTTATGATCCGAGTCGAGATAAATCTCTGTCCTTAAGAACTTATCAGCCCCGTCTCGGTGCTCTACGGATCTTGTGGCTAATGTTCTCCCAAGATAACCTAGATTCCTCTTGTTCAAGGGGCACTCTTTAACAAGATCTCAAACTATGAATTGGGGGAACTCTCTCTCTGACTCAAAAATGAAATTATGAGACTCAAGACTTATTTTCTATTCTTTTTTTTCTTTAGAATGAACCTTAAAAGCCCTTTAAATATACATAGAATAGTGTCTTAAGTGCATCCTTTGGTTTGGGGTGTAACCCTCCTAAGGGTTATACCCCTTCCATGCATCATTTGGATCACAATGAGTGTTCTTCTAAATGGGAGGACATATCCCTTTGGGGTACCATCCAAGGGACATGTCCATCCTCCATCCAAACACAATAATTTAGAGAATTTTAGAGAATTTCCTACAAAAACAGTCAATGGAGAGTGGGATGGGTCAGATCTATAAAAGACCTGGTGAAAGAGTACATAAATTAACGTCAAAATAATATATCATTTACATATAGCGGAAAAAAATAACGTCAAACCTGACCCGATGAATATAACAGAATTGAGAACCTGTAACCAGAATCTTATACAAATACACACTGAAACATATATATAGCCTACCATGAGGCTGTAACTTATATAGAAAATAAATCACTACACATATCAAAGTACATAATTAATTGAGTGAATTAGTGTGATTTAAATCAATTAGGTTGTTAGCCTAGCATGATGCACTGCTATTCCTTTCTGTATCATGAGGCTGTAATTA
>SKCR01010654.1:0-22332 GCA_019454045.1 Zanthoxylum bungeanum
CTCTTGAATAACCTTTTTTTTTAACCCAACGGATATCTATGATGGCTTTTAAGACACATAGGGTTAACATGATGCATGTATGCATGAGATGCGTGCGATGTATGAGATATAATATGCATGAGGTTATCAAAAGCATGAAGGGGCAAATTCTATGGGATATCCAACTATCGTTCTCATGCAGGTTTATGACAATGCCTTTGATTGAACTCCCTCAACCCACTATAGAAACGGTCAATTAATGTACAAATTATACACATCACAAGACATGATTTCGGGGCCAATTCTCTTATCCCCAGTGGAGTCGCCAGACTGTAGACAACAGGACCTGGGCGACGCTGTTCTAGGCTCGCGGCCTAGTTGGGAAGTACGAAATAACATGGAGTCGCCACCCGGTGTGAACCGGGACAAAGATTTAAGGCCGCACTCACCCCTCGCAAGGGAAGACCTCAAACCGTTGGGTTCAGAATGGTCCCTTACTTATGTCACTTGTGATGATATGATTTGTGCAATAAACTAACCGAATCTATTCAACATTCATGCTCAAGGGTACTTAGATCTAACATGCTTTCATCCAAATAACTCCACACAATGTAACACAACGAGCATATTGAATCATTAAATCAACATGTATAAATCATTATCCAAACACATCATAAACTAATAACATGCATAAGGAACAACCTAAATATGCTTTAACAAATAAATAACAAACTAAATTAAACCATGCTTTAAATAATAAACAAATAACCTAAAGACTATATCATGCTCAAATACAAATTTGGATGAGATGAGATACGTGTATCTTAAGTGGTATGTGGCATTGTATCCCGAGTGCAAACCGCACTACCGTCCATTCGGAATCGGCTACGGAATTTACGTCCGGGTTTCCATCCGATATACCCCAAAAGGGAACACATGTCCCGCTCATCCAACAATCACATCATGCCTCAAACGACTCTCATGCAATAATATATTAAAATAAATAAAAGAAACGAAAGATAATAGATAAAAAGGGTGCCCTCAGGTCTAACCTCTTTTGTCGTCTCAAGAAAGCACGTTACACGGCCGTCGGAAGGGTTGTTGCTCCGCAACTTTTCTGGTTCACTAATCCAATGTTTTTCCCCGCTGTTTCACTGTTCGGGTTGCTATTTTCACTCTGTTTCGCTACTGTTTGGGGTCTTGGTTTTCGGTGGTAAAGATGCAGTTTTTCTGGACTGTTTTTAGCAGTTTCTGGGACTATTTTGGGCAGTTTTACTGGGCAGTTTCTGGGACTGTTTTGGGCAGTTTTTCTGGGCAATTTTTGGACAGTTTTTGATGTAGTTTTAGGTCAGTTTCTGGGTGTGTTTTCTGGGCCATTTTGGGTGTGTAAGATGCGGCAGTTTAAGGCTTATTGAGTGGCAGGGTTCGCAAGGGCTGTTACGTGAAGTGTGGACTGGCCGAGCAGATGTGTGAGCGTGGATTGAGAGTTAATGAGTGGGGCAAGTGGCGTTGTCAAGGTGTAGGTTGTGAGTGGGCTGTGTGGCGTTTTATGGCTAGGTGGCGAGGTGTGTGAGCGTGGGGTTTGGGGCAGTATGCGTGGCTGAAGTTGTCTTTGTTTAATGGGCTATGTGGCGTGGAGAGATGGTCAACTTTGACGTTGATTTGGCTTCAAAGGGGCAGGTGCTGTGTTGTTTAATGGTTGACGTGGGTGCGTTGGTTAGTGGGGCGAAGTGCTGCTGTAAGGCTAATAGGCAGGTGGCAAAGGCCTTAGGCAGCGTGAAGGGTGAGCGCTTGTGCGTGATGATGTGTCTTTGTTGCAGTTCCGAGAGGAGAGAGATGCGAGGGGAAAAAGATGGAGGCAGTACTGGACTTGTTTAAAGGGGCGTGAAGACAGGTGGTTTTAAAGGGTTTTGTGGGACGTGTTGGTGGGGGTTTGGCTGCGTCCAGGTGGCTATTGTCTTCAATTGATGTTGGATGTGTCGGTGTTTGTTGTGTGGCTTCCAAAGAGGTGTCTAGGGTTCTCGTTAATTGCTGACTTTTGGGACTACTTTGTGTGCGTTTTTGATACCGTGTCCAGTAGAGTTTATTATGTGATGAGCCGTGAGGTTGATAGCCAAGTTGAGGGAAGGGTTGCGTGAAAGGGACTGGTTGAAGAATGAGTGGCAGTGGCGTGAGAGGGGCTGATGAAGGCTAGGGGGTTGTTACCATGAGGGTTGTGGCGTGAAGGTTTGTCTGTTATAGCCGTCAGAGAGGAGAGAAGATCTACAGTGTCTTTTAGGGTTTCATTTTGTTGTATATTTTTTTGGTCACTGCCGTGGAGATTAGAGTGTGTAGAGGAGAGCCTTAGGGTTGCAAATGTGTTATATTTTATAGTAGTGCAATTAGGGTTTGTGCATGGATTAATTAGGAAATAAATCAATTATTAGGTGTATTTTAATTTGATTATTTTAGGCAAGAAATATGTGTATTTTAGGTGGATAATATTTAATTTAGGTGAGTGATTTCTTTAATTTTGGTATTTGATTTTAATTTAATTTGTTTTATTTAATTTGATTTGGAATTTATTTAATTGAATTTAATTTGTGAATTTAATTTAATTAAGATTTCATTTTAATTGGTTTGTGATTTTTAAATTAAGAATTTAATTAACTGATTGGTTATTTATTTTAATTTCAATTATTTTAGTTTAATTTGATTTGATTTTAATTGGTTTCAATGGATTTTAATTGGTTTTAATTTAATTTATGTTTAATTTAATTGGTTTTAATTTACTTAGATTTAATTTAAATTTAATTTGTGACATATATTTTAAATGTTTTAATTATTTTTGGATGTGATTTAATGGGCTTGGGCTAAGGTTAAGTTTTAAAACGGAGATCCAACAGCAAACTCGAAGCTAAACATGTGAACTAAATCCAACAAAATGTCAATTCTTGACGCTTCCCTTCCGACGTCCGTTTCCGCGACTTCCGCGACTTAAAAGATAGTTGTCTCCAAATAAGACTCCTCATCGGGTTTCACATGCAAAAATGCAATGCCTACAACTCCGACGCTCAAGTCAGTAGTGAAGACGAGCTGTAAATAATAGAAGAGCAAGGCTTGATGTTTCCATGATTTTTGTTGACTGCCGTGAGGGCGGTGGCCGGTGTTCCAGAGGGTTCTGGTGAGAATAGCTAAGCTTAGGGTTGTAATCTCCCCCCTTTTCCCTTGTAGACTTCTTCTCTTATATACACACTCGAGAAACATGTGTATTTAATGCTCTTAATGGCTCGTTCGGTGTTGGAAACGGCTGATCCATGATGGGAGGCAATTATGAATTCAAGCGTTTTCTGGGATTGGTAACTGATAAGTTATGAGGCCATTTCGGTTAGATATTTTCTTGGGTATGGGCTTGGGGCTTGTGACTAGCTTTCAAATGGGCCTACTTTGAGAGCTTTGGGCTATTTAGACTGATGGGTAATTGGTGTCTGGCTGGCCTTTGGGTTTGCTCGGTAGGCCTCTATTTGTGTGTGGGCCTGAGAAGGTAACTGGGTCCTTGGCCTAAGTCTATACATGGAACTGTTTGAAGGGATTGAGCTATCACTGATATTGGGCCTGAAGTGAAAAGTTGAAAATGCCTCTGGCCCAAATTTGGTCCGTACAGTTTGTCCCATACTCTCTAAGTCTAGAAGTCATTAACTTGGAGAGTATTTCTGTGCATGTAGAATGAAACAGGATGTGGGGTACTTACTAACTGAACCTGACGAAGGCTCCAAGCTAATTCTTACGACATTGTCGTACGGACTGAGGGAAGTGCATGTCTTCAATTGACTCGACATGAGTCCTTGGGGGATGTCCCCGGTCGACTGAACCAGATGAAGGTTCATGAGATAATCCACACGACATTATTGTATAGACTGAGGGAAGTCCATGTCTTCAAATGACTCGACATGAGTCCTTGGGGGATGTCCCCGGTCGACTGAACCAGATGAAGGTTCAGGAGATAATTCACACGACATTATCTTATGGACTGAGGGAAGTCCATATCTTCAGTTGACTCGACATGAGTCCTTTGGGGTGTAGGGTTCCTAGAACATACAAAGGATCTTCTAAGTCACGATTCGTGTGAATACTAAAAGAAGTTGCGGAAAAATTTACATTGATCGGATGGATGGATGTATGAAGTTCAAAACCTTTTGTGTTGTTGAAGAGCTCCAAGCTTCTCCTTGTGTTCCAAATTCTTGGGAATATTTTCCCTAACACCTTAGTTGACTCCTTGAATGTGCTAGCAAGAAGAAATTTTGAAGCAAAACTTCAAAGATGGAGAAAGTGAGTTCACGACACAAGATGGAGAGATGAGAGAGAATTTTGTTATCTTGTATTTGATTTCTAAAATCTAATCCATTTACCAAAATCCAATTAGGTATATGTCATTCCAAATGAAATAAAATAATCAAAGTTTGTTGGTTGGTGTTGGTGTGTAAAATAAGCCATCCGAGATTTGATTTAATCACCAACCACTTCCATCACTAGTCAAACTAGTTGATAAGTCAAGTGGGTCTCACCACTTGTAAATTCTGAATTTAAGTCGAACAATCCAACACACAACTTCGCTCGAGCCCGGGTTCATTTAATTCCGAATTAATGAATTTACCGTTGCGACATTATTATTAAAGTCGCTTACGAATTAATTCTAAATTAATTGGTTCGCCTGAATTAAAATCCAATTTTAATTCCGCGTTGAAATCTAATTTCAATTAATATATCAAATATGTTTTTTAATCGATTAATTCCAAATTAATCGTTCTCTCTCTACTATTCGAGTTTTATCCCAGATAAATTCTTATCGTAATTAATCCTAGATTAAATTTCTCTCTCTTCTAATTAATCTCATATTAATTTTGTTCGAGTTAAACGTCATCGGTGAATCTTTGGGAAACGACCCATGAGATCCATGGATATGTTGGCAGTAAATCCGGTCATCGGACTATCCGAATACGTGCGTACCCGTACCATGTTCTTACCGATTTATAAGACATGGTTGGCTTCTAGCAAAACACTGTGCCTATCCAATTCTCCAGAAATATTATTTTAAGGAATATATATAATCTATGCCAGACGTAGTATACTAAGTATTGCATATTGTGATCCAGCATCGGATGTCACATGCTAGGCCTGTGGCTGGAATTGTGTCTGCCCCGTACGAAGCATATATCGGATCACTAGCAACTAGTCTCTTTAATCGGATAATCATGACCTTATCATATTATCCCGATATTTGTAACATAATAGAGTACCAGTTATGTATCCCTGCGTGATCATCATCTCCATATGACTGAAGTGACACTTTTATCTTGACATCCCACCAAATACACTACGATTCTCAATAAACCCAGAAGAGGCGTACACGGAACCTGTTAAAGCCACGGACGACCAAAACCAAAGCGTATTGATTGTCGCAAGTATTAGCGATGCTAGTCTCAGGTTAAGACCAAATACACCTACCCTGATTCGGATTCCCATAGACACATAGTCATACTACCAATGGAATTCCGATGGGTCAATCCAGAGCGAAGCTGTTTCCGTACCATCGGTAAACAGAACCTCGTATTACACTTGCATGAGTATCCAATACCCAAATATATGAGAACTATGCCGTTACGCTTCAATAACGCGCACAAGTGTAATATTAGCCTATTCCGCATTATCGATGTCCAGTCTGGATAATACTACGACTAGAGATATTTAATGATTAAACCTTTCATGGATTGATACTGTCTCATATCTTATTAATCCAGAACTAATCATAAGGACTTTTATCATTTATATATTCAAGTAATCTAATTACAAAATTATAAAATGGCAATTTCCTTTGTCACATAGTTAATTTGTACAAAAACCACAATGTCTTTTACAAATAGTGATGTTATGGGTCATGATTGTCCAACATGGGGATGTCCCCGGTCGACTGAACCAGATGAAGGTTCAGGAGATAATTCACACGACATTGTCGTATGGACTGAGTGAAGTCCATATCTTCAGTTGACTCGACATAAGTCCTTGGGGGATGTCCCCGGTCGACTGAACCAGATGAAGGTTCATGAGATAATTCACACGACATTGTCGTATGGACTGAGGGAGCTCCATGTCTTCAGTTGACTCGACATGAGTCCTTTGGGGATGTCCCCGGTCGACTGAACCAGATGAAGATTCATGAGATAATTCACACGACATTGTTGTATGGACAGAGGGAAGTCCATATCTTTAGTTGACTCGGCATGAGTCCTTGGGGGATGTCCCCGATCGACTTAACCAGATGAAGGTTCATGAGATAATTCACAGGACATTGTCGTATGGACTGAGGGAGCTCCATGTCTTCAGTTGACTCGACATGAGTCCTTGGGGGATGTCTCCGGTCGACTGAACTAGATGAAGGTTCATGAGATAATCCACACAACATTGTTGTATGGACTGAGGGAAGTCCATGTCTTCAGTTGACTCGACATGAGTCATTTGGGGATGTACCCGGTCGACTGAACTAGATGAAGGTTCAGGAGATAATTCACACGACATTATCTTATGGAATGAGGGAAGTCCATATCTTCAGTTGACTCGACATGAGTCATTGGGGGATGTCCCTGGTCGACTAAACCAGATGAAGGTTCAGGATCATCCCCATACTACGGGTCAAAGGACCAGGGAAGTTTTCAATGTCTTCTGGACCAGATGAAGACCAGGTCTTGAACTTGACTCTACATGAGCCATGGGGAATGTTCCCAGACGACTGAACCAGATGAAGGTCAGTATCATCCTCTTACTATGGGTCAAATGACCATGGGAGTCTTCAATGTTGTCTGGACTAGGTGAATGCCAGGTCTAGAACTTGACTCTACATGATCCATGAGGAATGTTCCCAGTAGACTGAACCAGATTAAGGTCAGGATCATCCCCATACTACGGGTCAAAAGACCAGTGGAGTCTTCAATGTTGTCTGGACCAAGTGAAGGTCATGAGACTATGGTCGATTGAACCTGATGAAGGTCCATATGAATCTTCATTCTACCTAACCTGATGAAGGTCATGAGACTACGGTCGAATGAATCTGATGAAGGTCCATGTGGACCTTCATTCTACCTGACCTGATGAAGGTCATGAGACTACGGTCGAATGAACCTGATGAAGGTTCATCTGAATCTTCATTCTACCTGACCTGATGAAGGTCATGAGACTACAGTCGAATGAACCTGATGAAGGTCCATGTGAATCTTCATTCTACCTAACCTGATGAAGGTCATGAGACTACGGTCGAATGAACCTGATGAAGGTCTATGTGAATCTTCATTCCATCTGACCTGATGAAGGTCATGAGACTACGGTCGAATGAACCTGATGAAGGTCCATGTGAATCTTTATTTTATCTGACCTGTTGAAGTATGGTCGATTGAACCTGATAAAGGTTCATGTGAATCTTCATTCTACATGACCTGATGAAGGTCATGAGACTACGGTCGAATGAACCTGATGAAGGTCCATGTGAATCTCCATTCTACCTGACCTGATGAAGGTCATGAGACTACAGTCGAATGAAACTGGTGAAGGTCTATGTGAATCTTCATTCTACCTGTCCTGATGTAGGTCACGAGACTATGGTCGAATGAACCTGATGAAGATCCATGAGGCTCTTCCAATGCTTTCTAGAGTTGATGGAAATCCATCAATGTAGTCTAGAGTGGATGATAATCTCCATACGTAGTGTGGAGGAGATGATTAGCTTCATATGTAGTATGGATTTTTTGGCAACCCATCTTGTCATATGGAGAATATGACTATCCTTTCATGTATGGTCGAATGGAACCTCGGCCAAATACTAAGCCTTCATCCATGACATGTCGAATGGAACATTTACCTCAAGCTATACACACGTCTGGGATCCACAACAAGTTCCAAGCTACACACATGTAGATGTCAAATGGGAGGCACATCAAACCTCAAGCTATATACGTGTCTGAGATCTACAACAAGTCCCCAGCTACACATATGTAGATTGTCGAATGAGACACACATCAACCCTCAAGCCATACACACATGGTATCCACAACAAGTCCCAAGCTAGACACATGTAAATGTCGAATGGGACGCACATCAAGCCTCAAGCCATACACGTGTCTGGGATCCACAACAAGTCCCAATATACACATATGTTGATGTCGAATGGGATATATGCTTCATTCTGAGTTTTCATTTGTGTATGTCGATTGGGATGTCTTAACACCAAATATCCATACATGTCGATTGGAATGTCTTCACACCAAGTTTCCATTTAGTGTCGAGTGGGATGTATTTGCTAAGTCTTCTTACAAGCATGTCGACTGGAACGACTTCAAACCAAATCCCATGTAGGGTCGAGTGGGATATCATTGCCAAGTCTTCTTACATGCATGTCGACTGGAACATCCTCCTCATGCCAAGCCTCTATATACGTAGTGTCGACTGGGACATCCATGCCAAGTCTTCATTTGTGTATTGTCGGCTGAGATATTCTTCTAATGGCAAGTCTCCTTACATGTAGTGTCGACGGGGATATCCACCTCAAGCCAAATATATTGCTTCGTCGTATGGGGTGAATTGTAGGAAAATTGGTTAAACTGAAAGGAGGCGCATTGTTCTTTCATAGTCGAATGAGGAGATGACAATCATTCCATATAGTATGGAGGATATGACAATCCTTCTATGTAGTCTGGAGGAGATGACAATCATTCTGTGTAGACTGGAGGAGATGATAATCCTTCATCATCTGAAAGATATGACAATTATTTCACATAGTATAGAGGAGATGACAATCCTAGAGTTTACTTATTGGTCGATTGGGTATGTTGGAGGATTATGAGGGTATTCTCATGTCGACTGGGAGAAACGTGTCGATTGGGCCAGGTGATGGTCTATATAAGTTGATTTGGAGCGAGTGGGCTTCTCTCTAAGTTTGGGTTCTGTGAAGGACAATTTTTTCTAAAGTAACCAACAAATACTTGTTTGTGAAGCTATGATGTCCCAAAGGCAACAATGGGTGGTCATTTGGCCCCTTTTTTTATGGACTAATTACATCAAGTGTCACTTTATTGAAATATATTGCTAGCACATCATTTGTAGGATCGCTTGGGCGGATTTGAGGTTCTCTCATTGTGATGGCTGATGGAACTTTCTCTTTTCTTGTTCCTCTTATCCTCCTCCCATCTAATCTCAATTTGAGCCCGGGCCATGACATGGTCCATAGTGTTGCATCAAAATTTGGTCAACTTCTTATAAAGTCCGCTATCTGCTTGTAACCCATTCCTGAAAGCTTCAATGGTTGTTGGCTGGTGGAGATCCGAAATGGATATTCTCTCTTTGTTGAAACGTGCGACGTAGCCTCGTAGAGATTCTCATTTCCGCTGCTGAATTGCGTTAAGGTCGACTGCAGTTTTCTCAAGTTTATAAGAGCTGGAAAAGTGCTCCACAAACTTATCAGCTAGTTCCTGATATGACCCAATAGTCCTGTAAGGTAGATTGACGAACCAAGTGAGGGCTGGGCCTTCCAAGGTTTCTCTGAATCCTCTACACATTCCAGCTTCCAATTGATGAGGAGCCAGATCAGTCGACATCATCTTGTATTTGTAATGAATCACATGATCGTCCGGGTCTGTGGATCCGTCATACAGCTTCATATCTGGTGGGCTAAACTTCTGTGGGAGTTCAATGGAAGTAATGGATCCCAAAAGGGAGTATCTGAGATCGGGCCAGCTCGGCTTTTTCTCACTGGTAGTCTGACACCAGGTAGGCTGGAGAGAATTGCATATTTGAACTCCTCAATTTCCTTACGCATGATGGAGGCACCCTGCCGTGCTTGGTCGGTTAGGGAGATACATTGACTTCTTTCTTGATTTGGTGGATGGTTGTCTGATGGCAGATTGTCACTTGCCACATTATTGAATACCCCTAGGAGACTGGTTGGGATTGTAGGATTGCTAAGATGGCCTAGAGTGTCACGAAGTTGGGAGGTTGAAGAAATTTGCTCCAATTGCTTCTGGAGGGTCGTATTGGAGATTCACATGGCTGAGTTTTCCTCCTCTAAGACTCGTAATCGTTCTTATAGAATGGCCAATTGAGAGGCCACATGGTCTGATGTCTGATAACTGTTAGAATCCATGTGTAGCTGTGTTGAAGAGATCGTAGACTAAGAGATCTTCGTATGCTATGAATCGCTAAGGCCCCACGGTGGGCGCCAAATTGTGGATGCTGGTTTTCGCCCGAGGTCCAAAATCGAGAAGTTGTAGGTTGGGGGCACAAACAATCCTGCAAAACAAAGGTAGAGTGAGCGTGGAGGTTACTGCCCACCGGTGTGGTGGGTGCCGTAGGCACTCCGACGCTCAAGTCAGTAGTGAAGATGAGCTGTAAATAATGGAAGAGTAAGGCTTGATGTTACCATGACTTTTGTTGACTGCCGTGAGGGCGGTGGCCGGTGTTCCAGAGGGTTCTGGTGAGAATAACTAAGCTTAGGGTTGTAATTTCCCCCATTTCCCTTGTAGACTTATTCTCTTATATACACACTCAAGAAACGTGTGTATTTAATGCTCTTAATGGCTCGTTCGTTTGGTGTTGGAAACGGCTGATCTATGATGGGAGGCAATTATGAATTCAAGCGTTTTCTAGGATTGGTAACTGATAAGTTATGAGGCCGTTTCGGTTAGATATTTTCTTGGGTATGAGCTTGTGACTAGCTTTCAAATGGGCCTACTTTGAGAGCGTTGGGCTATTTAGACTGATGAGTAATTGGTGTCTGGCCTTTGGGTTTGCTCGGTAGGCATCTCTTTGTGTGTGGGCCTGAGAAGGTAACTGGGTCATTGGCCCAAGTCTATACAGGGTACTGTTTGGAGGGATTGGGCTATCACTGATATTGGGCCTGAAGTGAAAAGTCGAAAATGCCCATGAATTCAAATTTGGCCCGTACAATAGGAACATAGTTTGTAGATTTGTTCATATGGGTCCTGCTTTTCCAGCACTATATTACAGTCATACAATATCTTTGGTACATTGATTCGTGACAAGGAGAAAGTCATTGGCCAAGAGTCAGACCGCAAGTCAACCTGAAGTTGATAATTAATTAATTTAGTGGTGATATAATGAAGGAACTAGGAAGCACTTGTGAATTAAGCTATTTGTTTGATAATTGATATAGAAAATTAAAACTAAATTATAAATTATCCCATCTCCAGTCACCAAATACATACTTTACGGCTACAAGGATAAATAGAAAGGAAACTATAAGAACCAATTACAAGTGTAAAAGGTTCCATCTTTGCAGCAAAAAATGTTAGTCAACACCTTCCTCATCTCTTGCAACCCAAGTTCAGTTCCACTCACAGCACCAAGACTCAAAACCCAAACCCAAACCCAAAACCTTAAAACATCACCTTTTCACTTCCCAACAGGACAACAACTTCAAACTTCTCAGCTTTGCTTCAACCCCACAACCTTAAACCCTCAGTTTTCCCAATTCACAAAAGGGTTCCTCTCCAAAAATGTCACTGCATCTTGGACTCTCAAA
Source organism: Zanthoxylum bungeanum (assembly GCA_019454045.1). Lineage (NCBI taxonomy): Eukaryota > Viridiplantae > Streptophyta > Magnoliopsida > Sapindales > Rutaceae > Zanthoxylum > Zanthoxylum bungeanum. The sequence goes on from SKCR01010654.1 coordinate 11,540, forward strand.
ACTCGAAAGACCCAGATTTGGATGACAAAGGGTCTTCAGAGTTTAAAAGTGAAGATAATTTTCAAGGGGAAGGGACTGGACAACCTCAATTTTGCTTTTTGTGTTGTGGGGTGGTCTCATATACTATGTTTTCAATCTTGCTCCTAATCAAACCGGGTATTTGATTTGCCTATCTTTCATCTTTGCTTGATAATTACTGCTTTTTTTTTTTTTTTTTTTTTTGTTTCCCTGGGTTGTAGTCTTGTAGCTTTATTTATTATTATTATTATTATTTTATGCATTTCATTGACATTAGGCTTTTACATGGTATCTTTGATGTGGGTGAGTCAAAATATGGACTACAATGTTTGAATTGACTTGGCAATAACTTGCAGTTAAGGGACATGTATTTTCTGGAAAAGCTTCTGAACTTGAAGGGAGATGATGGCTTTGTAATGAATGAAGTGCTTGTGTCTCTCTGGTACATCATGGGTTTGTGGCCTTTAGTGTATAGCATGTTACTGCTGCCAACAGGTAGAAGGTACCTCTCAGTTCATCATCTTTGTTCTTTGTATAATAATATAAACTTTGTAACTTGTCTATGTAAAATCCAAAGTTTAATTTAGATTGTTCGAATAAGTGTGTGTTTGCCTCTCCATTGTTCTAAGAGGAACATGCTGAGGCTTAACCTAGATTCAGTTAACTTGCCTGTTACACTTGTATTCTCCTGTAACTTGGACCAGTAAATTTCTTATTTGGAAGATTTACTCTTTGTGAGAAATAAATAAATTGATTGTTGCAAACTTTCCTCAATGGCATGAGCTAAATCCTGCAGCTGTTAAATTATAGGGAATGGCAAGCTGCTGTATAAATGATTTAAAGCTTAGTACTTTAGTAAGGCTAATTATTTCTTTTGTCTGCAGCTCAAAAAGCTCAATTCCTGTCTGGCCATTCCTCGTACTCTCATGCATTGGCGGTGCATATGCTCTTCTACCCTATTTTGTTCTTTGGAAGCCACCACCTCCTCCTGTGGACGAAACAGAGCTAAGCAGATGGCCTATCAATTTTCTGGAGTCAAAAATAACTGCCGGTGTAAGCAATTTACTGTTCTCCTTAACTGAAGTATCTGTGAACTGGTTAAAAACTATTTTGCTTCTAACTATTCACATAATCATTGAAAAGCTATTCAACTGTGAATCCTTATCCTTTTGTTTTCTAGATAGATAGGACTTTATATTTCTTGCCACTTAGTCACAAGTGACGATAAATTTGATTTCCGAGATCAATAGGGAATTCAGTATCCATTTGGTATCTTTAAGAACTAGAATGTATTTCGAAGTTGTTATTCCTTGAAGATGCAATATACATATATCAAAATGAGCTTCGTGATCAATTCTTTTCTTTAGATGGTACTCTTCACAAATAAACATAAACACGTGATTATGATTGAGATCCTGGTTAAATTCTTTACTTTCTTTTTGATAAATAGAAGCTGACTCCATTACATATCAGATTTCACTTGCTACAGGACTAGGGTTAATCGTTTATGCAGGTTTAGCTAGCAGTGATGTCTGGCGGGAGTTTCTCCAGTACTTCAGGGAAAGCAAATTTGTAAGTGTCATCAATGGTGTAATAGTTGTTTATAAGTTGCATATCTTTCTGTCCACAATTCAAGAGGACTGACCCATGGATATTTGAACCTCTATTTTGCAGATTCATATTACAAGCATTGATTTTACTCTGCTATCTGCATTTGCTCCATTTTGGGTTTACAATGATATGACTGCCCGAAAATGGTGAGTTTGCTCAAATAATGTCTGCTTAGTTTCTTTCAAGTTTCGCTTCAATGTTCCTCTGGGGAAAGAGTTTGTAGCATAACATTCAGGTACTTGATCTCTTTGTAGGTATGACAAAGGTTCTTGGCTTCTTCCCATATCACTGGTGCCTTTTTTGGGTCCTGCTCTGTATCTGTTCCTACGGCCATCACTGTCAGAAATTCCAGTTTCAGTCAGCGAAACATCGTTGGAGCAGGATTAAATCCCAGAGATATTTCCTACTTTTACTGTATATCAACCAACAAAGAAGATGAAAGAATGATAATCCATAGCCGATCTTTAAACACAAAAACATCTGAAATGATGGCAAATTGAACTCATTTCTGAACAAGAGTAAACTGTAAAGCTGCATCAGAAACTCTTTCCAGTCTCCTCAGTTCGTGTTCTCTCTTTTTCCTTTTCTCTTAACCTTATAACTAACTAGAGTTGTATATTTCCACATCCAGCCAATGCAATAGCAAATGCTAAATAGATCTGAAAGCATATTTAAATTATTAAATTAAAAATACAAAATAAATCATATTCCATGTTTATTAAAAACAAGATATGCATCACATGAATGACAGGGCTTGAAAGTAAAGTATCAGATATTTCATTAGTTGAGCACTAAAATACAGCAGTCTCGACTCTTGGAATATAATTGATAGAAAATCCCATTCTACTGAAGGAAAAAATATATTAATTTAAAAAGTAGCATATATGTGCCATGACAAGGCAGCAAAGGGAAACACATCAAATTATTACTGTTACAGTTTCACTGATACAACTTTTGCAGATCATCCTTAAACTTAGCCTTGAGTTGTTCCCTTTTTATCTTGAGAGCAGCAGTAACCAATCCAGACTCCGGTGTCCATGGTTCTGGAAGCAATTTAATCTTTGCAGGAGTCTCAAACTTGTCCAGTTTTGCATCTTTTGCTACCTGCAGAAATATAATGAACTTTCATCTCTGAGGAATGATAAATCTTCTATGACTCAGATAAGTTGTAAAACAACTAATTACATGCTTGCATTGTACATTTAAGCGCACGACATCAAATCTATCAGCTTTTTATTTATACACATGAAAATATTAAATGTGTGCTCAAGTAAATGATGCAAGCAACAGCAAACAGACCTTGGAAAGAGATTGTTGAACCTCTTTGACAGTCTCAGCTTTGTCACACAGCTCTGAAAGATCTTGGTACTTGATGCCAGCTTTTTGAGCCCACTTCTCCAGTGCCTTGGGTGATGTAGCAACAAGGGCCACACAATAGTTGTGGAAGGGATCTGCATATACCATGATATTATCAACATAGTTACTTGACATCAGTGCTGCCTCAACCTGCAATCACGCCATTAAACTAGATAATGAGCACTCGTGCAATATGTAAACAAACACCAGTCTCACAGAGGTATTCCAAATACGTATTCTATATGGACTTATGAAGGCACCTTTCCAAGGGAGATGTACTCTCCATGTTGAAGTTTGACAATATCCTTCTTCCTATCAATAATTTCAAGGCATCCATCAGGGTGAAATTGTCCGATGTCACCAGTATAAAACCAGTGCATACCATTTTCATCAACCTGCAGCATGTAACAGGTCTCGACAGTCAGTGTCTAAACACTATGGGTCAATTTTCAAGTGGCAAACGTTTTGTCAGATACTCGCACATGCAAAGCACCCATACACAGTGAAAATTTACCTTGTAGACCTCATTAGTTTTTTCTGGATTGTTAAAGTAACCAGCAGTCACACTGAATCCCCCTACAACAACCTCTCCCCGAGGCATTGGTTTGTCAGAAGTCTTATACCCACCTTCTTCCCATGAAACAAGCTGCAATACCAAAGGCATTGGAAATTTTATTACTTTTAGCAAAACTGTAAATCTTATAGTTGTTATTGTTTGATGGATAGTAGTCACTGGGGTGTCATGCAGACTCAGCACAACACATAATTCAATCCGAATAGTTCTATTTACAAAGACATAAATGAATGCTTTATGTCAAATTAAGTTTTTCCTTCACAGGTATAAATGTGGCACACCTTCATGTAGCAACAAGGAAGAGGGGGACCCACACGTCCCACTGATGGGTCATCCCACTCAGAAAATGCAGCTCCAGCACAGGTTTCTGTCAAGCCATATCCTTGACCTATTGGAGCCCTGATGAGAAACATTGTATACAAAAATATCGACTTAAACGGGGAATACTAGGTAGAAGAAAACAAGGAAAGAATGGCAAGAATTTACATTAGCAGATTCAAGATGAGAGTTATTACCCCATGCATATGTTAATAAACCGCTGGGAATCCCCAGATAAAGGAGCTCCACCACAAAGCATAAATCGTATTTGACCTCCAAGTACAACACGTACTCTTTTGAAGGCAATGGCATCCCAGAACATTCTCTCTAGACCCCAAGCACCAAACCAGCTTCCTCCTACAGCTGCCAGTCGACGCTTATATGCAATGTTGAAAAGAGTTTTAGTAAACCCCCCCTTCTCCTCAACCTGGAGGAATAATGTTAATTAGTGGAGAAAATAGACTATTTATCCAACATCCTCAAGCTACATATATGCACCAACAACATATGCCATAAAACCATATTCATATACAAGACAATCAATTTTGTTGCAGGTTAACACCTTTTGCACAACTCCTTCTCGAACACGATCTAAAATAGCTGGAACCGCTGCCATTAGAGTTGGCTTTAACACCGAAACATCTCCTTTGGTTCCTTTCTTTATTTTGCTTGAAGTATCGGTCATCGTCAATGTAGAACCATAGCCAATTGCACAACCTGCAGAAATCATCACGGACTGGAATACCACAAAAAAGTTAAAACAATCATATTTATCATGTGAGAACGCGAACTGCAGATATAAGCGTACCTCAGCCGCCAATTCAAGAACATGGGCTAGGGGCAAGTATGCCAAGTATACATCACTTCGTCCCAAATTTGGAATCACTGTTTTAACTGCTGCTGCAGTGGCTACAATGTTGCCGTGAGTAATCATGACTCCCTAAATTGTTTCACATAGCACAATGTTAGAATAAGGCATTAACGATACTTTTGGAACGAGGGAGTACCAACACAATTTTCAGTAGTCACTGGAAAAACACAATAGTCAAGAAACATGGTTATAATCTTCAAATTAATCTATCTTCATCCAAGTATTAGGAATTTGGCATGCGAATACATAAACCAAATGTTCAAAATATGGAAAACACAATAACTCTTTCACTACTATATCTATAGCAAGATACCGTATGGTTCACTCGTTCATGGTTTACCCTTTGCTGCCAAATGCATCAAACAATGAATATAAAAGACATGGTGCAAACCTTGGGTAGGCCTGTACTGCCACTTGTATACATGATAACTGCAATGGCATTTTTGGAAGGTAGGCTTGGATGAACAGGACTTCGTTTTCCTAGTTTCTCAACTTCAGAAAATGATGAAACTTTCCAATAGCTAATACCTCCAGAGACTCCAGAATCATTTTCATTTCCATCGTCTTCAAAGTAAATGACATTCTTGATAGTTGTTAAACTTGAGCTTACAGAAGATAACTTTATTGACTGCTTAGAGTCGCAGATCACCGTTGTTACTTGTGTCTGTCAATTTTGAAAGCTATGAGTAAGATGTTTACTTAATCTGGGTTATAATACCAAAAATAGAATGATCTGCAAGCTGTAAATCATCTATATCCTAGCTAATACATAAAAAAGATAAGATGATATTTCCCACCTCATTAAGTGAGTGAATAAGAGCATCTTCACCCAGAGAAGAATAAATAGTAACAACAGTTATGCCTTGCCTAAAGCATCCCTGAAATCCAATAATAACTGATTTTAGTATTGCAAGTTTATTCAATACTCTACGAAAAGGAAGTAAGAAAGGTATAGAATTGATGTATGCTATCAATACCTGGAAGGCAATGAACCACTCTGCTTGAGTTTCCGCAAAAATGGCAACCCGGGTGTCCACATTATGACCTACATTAACAAGCCCGGAAGCAAAGTTGCAAGCACGATCAAAAACCTCTCCATATGTCTGCCACTTGTAATCCCCCAAGTGTAGCTTCTCAAACTTCCTGCCATCACCAGCCGTTACAAAGTCCTTACTGAGAAGTTTTCTTTTCCCAAGAAATCGATCTTGTGGATGGCTTTTACATGACTGTTCAAATAGAGCAGCCATGGTTGTGGCCCCTTTCCAAGGAACTTCAACCAACTCAGGTATCCGAGCATTGCGGACTGCATAACCTGCCTCACCACCAACTTCAACTGGAACTCCTCTTTGTTTTCCCTTCTTGTTTCCTACTAACATCATTGATAGCAATATAGGAATGATTAAAGCAACAATAGCAGCAGCCACAATCCCATATGTTCCATTCCACGTCTCAGTTAATATTGTTGAATCAAAGGAACTTCCAGCAGAATCCTCCATTGTGAATGTCTCCATAATATTTTATAGTGTCTCTTTCCAGAAGAAACCAAATAATGACCTAAAACTGATAACATCAAATTAGAAATACTCTTCCATTTTGGATTGAAATAAAACATTCATATTGAAAAAAAAAATGAGAGACGTGCACAGAAACTTCAAAAGTCACGCAAAGAGCTTCATAAACAAAATATCAGTCAATTTTGGACCTAACTTCCTTACAGGTACTTTCTCTTGCACTTTTTTTTTACCTTCAAAAAAGAAGAAACATAAAATTATGATCATAGACTAGGGGTGAGCAAAACCGGTTTCGGTTCCGGTTCCGCATGGAACCGGAACCTACCCGGAAAAAATCGGTTCATAACTAAGTGGACCGGAACCTACCCAATTAAATTGAGTACCCTATTAATCGGTTCCAATTCGGTTCCGCGTGGAACCGGAATCTACCCAATTAAATATGGTACCCTATTAATCGGTTCTAATTCGGTTTCGCGTGGAACCGAAACCTACCCAATTAAATAGGGTAACCTATTAATCGGTTCCAATTTGGTTCCAGTCCGGTTCTGATTTACCATATTTATTTGTTATTGTCAAACTTTGAAAATACAATTATTTCTCACACTTGAATATTACATAATATTATTGGCAACTGTCCATACAAAAATAAAACAATAAATAAAATTGCATACTGTATAATATTTTTGACTCAATACATAATATTCTTATAGAAATTGTCTAGGTTTAAATTAGGTTTTAATTAGGTTTTAATTTGGGTTATGAAATTGGGTTTAAATTGAGTGTTAATTTGGTTCCGAAATTGGTTCTAAATTTGGTTCCCAAAACAGGTTCCGGTTCTGGTTCCGAAACCGAAATTCAGTTCCCAAAACAGGTTCTGGTTCAGGTTCCGAATTCAGTTCCCAAAACAGGTTCCGGTTCCGACCATTTAGGAATCAGAATCGGACCGGTTAAAATCGATTCCTTCAATTTGGAACCGGAACCGGACCGGTTACAACCGGCTTCAGTTCTAAACCCGGAAAATCGGTCCGGTTCCAACTGGCTCCGGGTAGAACCGGAACAGGTGCTCAGCCCTATCATAGACCACCCTTCAATTAATTCACAAAAAAAATAACATGATTGGTACTAGGGGTGTTCATAGGGTGGTTGACCCGACCCGGTCAGATTTGCAAAAATTAAAAAAATAATAAATTCGGGTTAGATCCGACCCGACCCGACCCGCAAGATCAGATCGGGTCACGGGTTCATTAAAAAAAATCGGGTTTGACCCGACCCAACCCAATTTTGATGATTTTTCCACATTCCTCTTTAGTTAATTTATAATAATTTAGTTTAACTACAAATCATATCAAAATCATATCATTAAAAAGATATAGTATGCATTTTCCAACCCGACCCGCGTGGGGTTACACTTTCAAATTTCGGGTTTTGGGTCTTTCGACCCGCATGACAAAACCCGCTCGGGTTTTTAAGAAATTTTTTAAAAACCCGACCCGTGAACACCCCTAATTAGTACACAACATAATCATACTTTCACCCTGATACATCAAACTAGGGGTGGGCGTGGTTCGGTTTTTGCTAAAAACAGAACCAAATCATATTTTACAGTCCGGTTTTTTTACCTCTCAAACCAAACCATTAAATAACGGTTTGGTTCGGATTGAAAATTTTTTAAAACAGCGGTTTACGGATTGGTTCGGTTCGGTTTACAGATTATTCTACTTAAAAAAAATTCATCCACTTAAGTGAAGACAAAAAAACTAGTCTAGCGAACAAATAGTATGAAGTGCTACGGTGTAAGCTGTGACTCCAGAGAACACATGCACTCAATAGAGGATTGAAAAATGAGGCACAATTAATTCTTGTATTTTTTAAAAATTACCTCGAATAATGATGCTACCATCATTCTAATTAAGAGACAAATCCAACAGCTTACTTTCAAGAATAAACCATAAAACAACAAATTTAAGAATAAAATTATTAACAAATAAATTTAAGAATAAAAGTATTAACAAAAAAATATATTAACAAAAAAATTAAGAATAAAAGTATTAACATACTAATAAAAAGAAAACATAAAGTAAAATTAAAAGAAAAATGCAAATCTTTTTATAAAAATATATAATTTTTTAATTATAACGGTTCGGTTCGGTTTAATAGGTGCGGTTCGGTTTAGCATCTGAACCGAACCGTAAACCGTTTGGGGTGGGCCAATCCGAACCGCAAACCGAACCGTTAGAAAAAAACCGTAAATTTGGTCCGGTTTGGTTCGGTTGGTTTTTTTTGCCCACCCTTACATCAAACAACTCAGTATTTTATTTTTTTTCATTTAAATATTATTATAATAAGTTAAGATTTTCAAAATTAACAGATGATCAAACCGCCATGAGCCCATAATGCAACCGTATTAATTTTTTTTTTTTAAAAAAAAAAAAAAAAAATTACAACAAATCTACCTCCAAAACGTAGCCAATTCTGTCAAACCAACACCCAAAATTAAAGGAAAAAAATCATTATCACTACAAAGTGATCACAAGAAAAGTATCATTCTAAGAAAATAATCAAATAAAACATAAACTTTAACCAAATATATATATATATATATAAAGCAAGAAAAAAACTCTATCAAATTTACCTTTGAACCGGAGCCAAAGCTTGGAATGTTCTCTCTATTTTACGTAAACAGGAAATAAAAAAGCAGTCCAACAGACAATGATAAAATCATTCAAGTGTAGAACAAGGACTGTGCCACCATTGCTGTCTTCTATTCTATGTGCTTTTAAAGTTGATGGGAATCAAAGCTTTTGGGTGAAATGACAACATTTTGCCCCTTGTTGTCGCTGAGCCCAGTCAAGGAAAAGTTTCTTTAGTTTCAGGGGTAATTTTGGAAAGACATTTGTTATGACCAACTGAAAAGTGCAATGGAGATGCTACGTGTAGAGAAATGCAAGCAGTATGGCGTGCGAACAAAGCATGGGTCACGTGAGTATAAGATACGTGGCGCAATGACTGACGTCTTGTCGACCGGCACGTGGATGAAGTAGAAACAATCTAAGAATTTTTTTTTCCTGGGTTTTTGTTGGGTTAACGATTCGCACGCAGCTGGTTTTATTATTAGTAAATATGATTGAAACAAAAAAAAAATTATAATTAAAATCGTATCTTTAATCATAGTTTTCCAAATAATAATTTTTTTTTACCTTCTCTCCAATTAATAAATATATCTTTTAATCTATTATATTTTATAATTTTTTATTGATGGAGAACAAAATCTTAATACAAACATGGATTTAGCTAGATTAAAAACACTTTTTTAATTAACTTAATATAATTTATAACTCTTCAACTTTCACTAATAAAAATTAAGTAAAATATTAAAAATAAAAAAAATGTTAAAAATTAGAACATGCAAAGTTGATAATCAATAGTAAAAAAAAATGATCATCAATAGTCAAATCATTTGCCTTAATTATCAATAATTATTTTTCTCATTTCTATATATAACAATGTTTCAGAATTAATCAGATATTATGGAATGCTTTATAAATTCTTGAGTGATTTAATCATTTAAACCAATATCTTGATGAAATTCTCAAATATAATATTATGAATAATGATATTAGATAATAAAAATATAGAAATAATATAATTTTTACCTATATACTATCATCAAGAATAAATCATTTGAGTTACACATTTAAAACTAAATATTAACAACTAATAAATGAAAACCAATGAAAGTTAAATGATTTATATGCTTAGGTGATAATCCTCAAATCCAAATGAGAGAACATGAATTTTACAAATTTATATAGATGGTAGAAGATGGTGGCACACAATTCAAGAGTCTCTACCAAAACGCCGTCGTAATAATTGCAGATTTTCTGATGCCATGAAGCACGGACCATTAGAAGATTCTTAAAAGGAAATGCTTTATCATGATAGATGCTCATAAATGGCAAATCTATATCTTCTAGAAGGAAAAAAAAGTTGTGTTTGACTACTAAAAATGAAAGATAAAACGTAAAATTTTTAGCCTTTGAATAAGAAATAAAGTTACCTGAACTTTTGAAGACGATGTAGAAAAAATAAAATCAGTGTAAGTTTTATTTGATAGATATCATGCTTTCATTACATTGATTTTCAAGACGTTTGGCAATAGCAAGCATTCTTTCAGTTCATTGAGAGAAATCAAGAATTGCGTCTAGCACATTCTTCGGCCCGTGTGAAAGCATCTGTAAGCACATCAATCGACCAATCCTTCAAATCCCCCTGCAGATAACAGGTACGTGAGCATCAAACTTCCGCATTTATAACTTTTATCTTAAAAAGAAAGAGCATTTTGTTTCTTCCTAATTGCAGAACATGGATCATAATAAATAAGATCAATTATATGAATCATTAAATTAGGCAGCATGGACATTTTGTATCAAACATACCGCAGTCTGGTAGCTACAAGAAGACCAGATATTGTATTTCACTATTTTGAGATTTATTTTATCCCTGATGCCTGGAACAAGAAACCTATCTAGACATC
>SKCR01010655.1:0-33466 GCA_019454045.1 Zanthoxylum bungeanum
TTCTGCTATGTGTACTTGCTGAGAAGCAAATCATAAGCTATTGAAAGCTTTGTACACTATAAGAGAGAAGTTGAAAATCAACTTGGCAAGAAAATCAAAAGAATCAGGAGTGATAGAGGTGGTGAATACGTTTCACAATTCGGTGAATATTGTTCTGTGCACGGAATTATTCACGAAACCACTGTTCCTTATTCTCCTCAACAGAACGGAATTGCGGAGCGCAAAAACCGAACGTTGAAGGAAATGATGAACGCCATGTTGACAAGTTCGGGTCTACCCCAGAACTTGTGGGGGGAAGCCTTGCTTTCCGCGAACTACGTTCTGAACAAGCTTCCTCACAGAAGACTAGACAAGACACCATATGAATTGTGGAAATGTTTCGTACCTTCCTACAAATACCTCAAAGTGTGGGGGTGTCTTGCCAAAGTAATGGTTCCTAAATCTAAGAAGGTTAGAATATGACCCAAAACTGTTGACTGTATATTCATTGGATATGCTCACAACAGTAGTGCGTATCGATTCTTGGTACACAAGTCGGAGATTCCTGACATCAATCCAAATATGATAATTGAGTCAAGGAATGCGATATTTTTTGAAGAGACGTTTCCTTGTAAGGAAAGACAAATAACTGGGTCTCTCAAAAGGACAATTGACACTGTCAAAGATAGTGATCAGGTTGACCTAGAATTAGATAAACGTGTTAATACTGAGACAATTGAGCCTAGACGTAGCAAAAGAGCTAGAACGTATAAGTCGTTTGGTCCCGATATTTTGACATACCTGTTAGAAAATGAGCCTCAAAGCTATAAAGAAGCCATGTCTTCTCATGAGGCACCTCTTTGGAAAGAGGCGATAAACAATGAGATTGATTCAATCCTACAGAACCATACTTGGGAGTTGGTTGATCTTCCACCAGGTTGTAAGCCGCTGGGCTACAAATGGATATTCAAAAGGAAGATGAAAACGGATGGATCAATAGATAAGTACAAGGCTAGACTTGTCATAAAAGGTTATAGACAAAAGGAAGGCCTTGATTACTTTGACACCTATTCACCAGTGACTCGTATCACATCGATAAGAATGTTCATAGCCATAGCAGCTATATTTGGTCTTGAAATACATCAAATGGATGTAAAGACGGCATTCTTGAATGGTGAATTGGATGAAGAGATTTACATGGAACAACCAGAAGGGTTTAGTGTTCCTGGACAAGAACAGAAGGTGTGCAAACTTGTAAAATCCTTGTACGAATTAAAACAAGCACCGAAACAATGACATGAGAAATTTGACAAAGAAATGTTGTCAAATGGGTTCAAAACCAATGAGTGTGATAAGTGTGTGTACACTAAATCAACTCAAAAATGATATGTCATTGTGTGTCTCTATGTAGACGATATGTTGATAATTGGTAGTAATCATGAAATGATTCAGTCTACCAAAAACGTGTTATCCAGCAGATTTGATATGAAAGATATGGGGATAGCTGATGTGATCCTAAGAATAAAGATTTATAGGACATCAGACGGATATATATTATCACAAACTCATTATATTGAGAAGATACTCGATAAATATATCAAAGGGGATCTAAATGTGGCTAGAACCCCTGTAGACCTAACTCTTCATTTATCAAAGAATACTGGTTCAAGCATATCGCAATTAGAGTATTCGAGAATCATCGGAAGTCTGATGTATCTCACGAATTGCACACGCCCTGATATCGCTCAAGCTGTGAATCGGCTTAGCAGATATACGAGCAATCCAGGACACAACCACTGGAAAGCCATAGTAAGAGTTTTGAGGTATCTGAGAGAAACTTCAAAATATGGGCTACATTACGAGAGATATCCTGTTGTACTGGAGGGATACAGCGATGCTAATTGGATATCTGATACGGTGGATTCCAAATCTACGAGTGGATTTGTTTTCACACTTGGTAATGCAGCTGTGTCATGGAAATCCTCGAGGCAAACATGTATTGTCCGGTCTACCATGGAATCAGAGTTCATAGCGTTAGACAAAACAGCAGAAGAAGCAGAATGGCTTAGAAACTTCCTGGAGGATATTCCTAGTTCGCCCAAACCGGTGCCAGCGATTAGCATACATTGTGATAGCCAATCGGCAATTGAGAGAGCCCAAAATACAATGTATAATGGTAAGTCTCGACACATACGTCGGAGACATAATACCATACGTCAATTGCTCTCAAGTGGCATAATAACGATCGATTATGTTAAGTCGAAGGAAAACCTAGCGGATCCACTAACTAAACGTTTACCTCGGGAGCAAGTTGAGAAGTCATCGAAGGGAATGGGCTTGAAGCCTATAATCTAAGAATTGTCACTGTGGAAACCCAACCTAGCTGACTGGAGATCCCAAGATCTAGGTTCAAAAGGGACAACAGAAACTTTGTGCAATTCAAAACAAGCACTGAAGAGTTTCGTACTCTTTCCCATTCCGATAATGACGCTGAGTGCTGTCTGTCATTGGTTAGGATAATGTAAGACTTTTAATGATCACTATATTATGAGATGAGTCCTAATGGGGGTAAATACATATTACCTCTTCATAGTAGATCACTTATTTCAAGTAAGAAGTGAGGCCGCTTCCATGGGAACCTTTAAAGCGGGTTACCCTAAAGTGCTTGATGAATCCAGGACCATTGTTCAGGGCCAAAATGAACACAACCGTAGAACGGGAAAATGGTCGAATTAAAGCTGTGTGTTGGCAATTGTCTTGGTTTACACTAACGGCAGAACAGTTCAAGACTATGGGTCACTGATTTGCCAAGTAAATCCGATTGTCATTCACTAGGAAAGGTTCAAGGCGAAAACTACCTCTTTCGATGCAGCTTTAGCTCACGGTATCTCTCTCACGTGCCTGAATGAATATTTGAAGAATTGTGGAGGATTGTTGTAAATTCCTCAAATTCATTAAATATGATATGTATATGTATATGTATATCATTGGAATTTTCAAGGGATGTATGGGAGGTTGCAATCCTTGGAGGGTTGCAACCCACCCCAAGGGGTGCCCTATTGGCACCCCTCCATGCCTTATAAAAGAAGGCTTTTATTCAAATGAGAAATACAGAAGATATACAACTATTATCCAAGAACTTAAAAAGACATTGTTGTTTTCTTTGTTTTGAGAGAGAGATCCACCATTTTGTATCCTAGTTCAAACACTTGTTAAGGAGTGCTCCTTGAACAAGTAGAATCCAAGTAATCCTGGGAGAACGTTGGCAAAACGAATCCGTAAAGCACCTGTGACGGCGCCAATAAGTTCTTAAGGACAGAGATCATCTCGACTTGGACGATTGAATCAGGTTTTTCTGGTTCTTATTGTTTTAGGGTTTTATTGCATCTAGATCTACTATTGGACGTTTGATCTGATTGATTTGCATGTTTATATTACTGTTTAATGACATAATTTTGACAACAATCTTAAGAACTTCTTGGTATAGTGTTATTAGATAGTAATTTGCATGTTAGGTTTGAATATTTTCTGGAAAATTCGGACTGTGCATGAAAAATCCGTAGGGCGTTCGAACGCCCGACGCACGCGAAGGCATAAATTTGAAAATTCGTAAGAACGTTCGAACTCGTCTTTAAACGCAACTCGAACGCAAGCCTTCTGTCTTAGAACGTTCGAACGCGTCCTAAACGCAACTCGAACGTAGGGTTTTATTGCATCTAAATCTACTATTGGATGTTTGATCTGACTGATTTGCATGTTTATATTACTGTTTAATGACATTAATTTTGACAACATAACTAGAGAAGCACAACCAAAAAAACTTGTGGCTCATGCAAAACAAACAATAAATACCACCTTCTTCTCTTAAATTAAATTTCCATGGTTTTGCATATATCATTTTTGCAAATTGGTGACTGAGCCAATTATATCCACATTCATTTTTAAACTAGGGTCCCAGTACTTTGTCTTGAAACTCCATGCATTCATAAAATGACCTGCCAATTAGCCTTTTATGGATTAAAAAAATTATGATCATGATTCATTAATGGTAGCATTAAGTATCAAACAAGGGATCTGAGAGATTAATTAGGTATAACATCAATAATTTTAAGGTACAAATTCATATATAAACATAAAATATTACAACAGTAAAGAAGGATTGAGAGACAATATTGATAATCAACATTAATCTAATTAGTCATCTTAAGCAGCTATTAGTCTATGAAAATGCCATCAACAACTTTTTGATATTTGATCATTTCTGCCCATGTGATGTGATGAATCCATTCTTGCTTGAAACTTCCTATAAATTTCACAAATATGAATTCTTGATTTGTTGAGAAGATGATGATGATTATGAGTACCCTTGATGATGATCATGCTTCATGAACACAATTTCATATTAACAAATGCAAGATTTCTAGATGCCAAGGAGGTCAATTAAAGATTCAAGAGTAACAAAAAGGCATACTTGAGAATGGAGCTTTGTAGTCTCAAGCATGCGGTTCATAAATAATGCTATTTGGAATTTTGATATGCCCTCTTCACCATTACAAAACTTTCGTGAAGATTCTTGATCACTTCACTTGTTGAAGAACTTGAAACTTGAGGCGGCGGTGTCGATGACCATGGCACAACTTGATTTTCCTCATCATCATCATCATCTTCATCGTCATCTTCATCTTCATCTTCATCATCTTCATTGTCATCATGATCATCATTATGTGCTTCCCCATTATTTCTGTCTTCTCTAGAGCTACTACCGTTGCCAACACAAACATTGCAGACAGAAATAATAGGGCCAAGCTTTGTCCCTGAGCTATTCCAAGGAGTTAAAGATTGACAGACATGGCAAAGTAGAGTTCTTGAATGCTTACCCACCAAAAAATTGGCACCATGGACTTTGGTGTCACAGTCCCAACACAGGCTAGCTTGATCAGATTCACAGTAAATCTTGGCTGGAGACTTACAGAGTTCACACCTTTTCATTTTCTATGAAAACAAAAGAAATTTTACACTTGGTACTCCAAATCCTCAATTTGTTTTTGCTTTTATCTATGTTAGCCCACCTTGTGCTTTAAGCTTCGCTCGGGGCAACTTACAGTTTATATAGTTGTCTATTATGTTCCATTCAAAGTAGATTAATATACAATTCGTTGTTAGTCAAAGAATTGAATTGATTAAATTTAATATATATTTTTTTTAATATTATGTTAAATCTGTGTTTTCTTGGTGGGTTTTTGGTCAGCTAATGGATATTGGAAATTGACTGCCCACTTAGATTTTCCCACGTCACATATTGTTTTTACTTCAGATGTTAACTTGGATGTCAAGCATTGGACCTAACTTGCGGATAATATTTACACATTGAAAATGAAAGATTAGACTTTAGCTCTTGTGGCGTTATTATTTGTTTGTTTAGATAATGCTTATGGTCCCTCTTACTTTGTTCTTAATATATCCAATGATGGTAACTAACGACACGTGTCAAAATTCGAATTTTAAGATAGTCTGAAATTTTTCAATTTTGGTAGTTAGGAATTAGGATGTAATGGGTTTAGAAATTTAGAGTTTGATGTGTCCATGATTAAGAAGCTAAATATGAGTGAGCCTTAAGTCAAAGTTATTTAATTTTCTGTCTTGTTTGTTAGGTTTTCTTGGTGCTAATGTCATAACTCTTTGAGTTTAAAATATCTCTTGAGACTCTAAAATGTGTGGCTCATACTCATAGGCAATGGCCCTTGATTTATAAGTGAATGATCTTTTTATGGATTTAGTGGCAAGCATGATTGCTCCATTGAGTTTGAACATGTGCAACCAGAGCCAGTAGCCATAGAATTGTTTCCATTTCTGCTAAACACTTTCAACCAGAAAATTGTTTCCAATTTACATTGGAGCTTTTTCCACCAAGAATTTGTTTTTATTTCACTTTACAATAAGTATCCCATTTAATAGTAGCCACACGCAACATCATTGGGTTTAAGTGGAACATGTAAAACTCCACGCTGTCTCAGACTCTTACAAAAAACGTACTTCTTGAATTCGAATACAAAATCTCAAGATGAGATCCTGAATCCTACACTATGAATAAGTTCTGCATATTGATTATCCTCAATATCATTCTTCCTGTAGAAGCATATTTCCTTTTGTATGATTTGTGGCAACACTTCATTGGTGTGGTGTGGTGCAAACATTTGAGGTTGGCAGACTGGACCGGGCAGGGCCTGTCTAGTTGAAGCCCCATTAGCTAATTTCTTGAAACAAATCAGCAGCTATGATCCTGTAATTGTTGAAATATATAAACCTTCACAGCTATTAAAAATCATCAATAACTGTAGTTTCTAATTACAAATTTGTGTAACTGTTCATCATGCCATGACTCGACTCAACCTAAAACATCAAGTACAAAACTCCATTTCATTCAAAGCATAATCTCCATCCAAATCATCTTCTCTCAAAGATAGAGTTGACCCAAGCGGTTAATTATTCCTTTAAAATTAAGGCACCATATCTAAAGAAATTTTAAATTTTAAATATATAACATGACTTTATATTATTTTATCTGTTATTAATAGAGATTTTATTTTAAGAACTCGTATAAAATCTCCAAAACTTAAGACAACTCAGGACCGGTTATGCCTTTTAGGTAATGTGTATACAATGCCAACAGAAATATAGAGTCACTAGCCATGAAGAGTCTTGGATCAATTATATTTGTTAGTTCCATTTTTATTGGCAATGTCCGTGACAAAACAAGTTCAATTGAGTTGTAATCTTTCATGAAGATCTTTGTGCAATTGGACTGGTTTCTGTCTGCTGTGCATCAGACATGTGTTCGTGGTGCATTCGTTGCAGTGTTCGAACGATTGGAGTTAGTGCTGCGTTCGGTATTTGGTTCGAACGTGTGGCGTTAGTGGCACTTTCTTTATTGGGTTCGAACGGGAGCATTCCAGAGAGCAAACGTTCGAGTCACGTTCTTGTTGGGTTCGAACGGGATCATTCCAGAGAGCATCCGTTCGTTGTGCGTTCGATTGGCGTTCGAACGAGCCTTCACAGAAAAGGCGCGTTCGTGGAGCGTTCTAGTATGCGTTCGAACGCGACTGCGATCTGAACGCGATTTTTGGCCTGCAAAACCCTAGTTTTTCACCCTACCTATATAAACAAACATGTAGCTGCCATCTCCAGCAGTTGAAACATATTTCCCTTGAGCCAAAATCACTAAAAGCTTTCAACTCTCTTTGATTTCATATTGAAGACTCTTTGAATCTCATGTCTTCTTTGTTAATGGTGAAATCCATTCTTTGTTAAACCTTTAACACAACTTAACCCAAATTCCCTAATCCTTTAGAGTTCTTTAAGAGGAAGTTTGGTAGTCAGAGTTCCGGCGTCATTGGTGACAAAATCTACTCAGAGACTTCAGAGGTTTTGAAGAAAATCGTGGATCGTGGGCTTGAGGAGTTGCTTTGAGTTCTTGCAGTATTGAGGTACTTGAGTCGGTGGAGTTGTCACCATAGGTCTTGACCATCGCTGTAAGTTTTTCTCTATATAGTGGATTCGGGTGGTAGCCTATACCCGGAGTAGTTTTTTACTCACAAGAGTTTTCCACTTCGTCACCAAAATTACTTGTGTTGATTTTGTGTGGTTTGATTATATTTGCTGCTTTAATTATTGTTATTATTTTTACATTTGCAGCATATTATTTTATTTGGTTGTTATTGTGGTTGCCTGTTAATTTTTAATAGTAGCAGTAACATGACTTGTCTTGATTGTTGTCTGTAATTCCGCATAGGGTCGGAACCTAGGATAACCCCAAATTTTCAATTGGTATCATAGACTGAACTTGATCCTTGACCCGTTAGCTATGGAACGTAGTCAACCCTTGAATTGTCCGTTATTTTTTTATGGCACAAAATATTTACATTGGAAGGCTCGCATGAGAGCGTTCCTTAAGTCCTTAGATGAGAGAGTCTGGATGACTGTTGAATACGGATGGAAACCTCCCGTTGTTACTTTTGATGGGGTCACTTCCCCTCAAGACAAATTGACCTGAAACAAGGACGAATTTGATGCTAGCAATAGGGACAGCAAAGCTGTTAATGCCATACATGGCGCAGTTTGTTATGCTGAGTTTAGGAGAATCTCCATGTGCGAGATAGCCAAGGATGCTTGGGACATCCTGCAGACTGTGCATGAGGGCACAATGTCTGTTAAAAATAATAGACTCCAGAATTTAACCACTAGGTTTGAGGTCGCCCATATGAAAGATGATGAGACCTTTGATGAGTTTTATGCTAAGATTAACGTTATCGTTAACTCTAGTTTTAACCTAGATGAGACTATACCTACCAATAAGATAGTTAGGAAAATCCTTAGATCCCTTCCTGATAAATTCCTATCCAAGATTACCGTCATCGAGGAAAGTAATGACCTCGATAAGCTTGATTTAGAAGAACTCGTAGGAAAACTGCAAGTTTATGAGGAAATGGTTCCTGGTTATAGAAAGCAAAAAACGTTTGCGATGAAAATCGCTAAGGAATTTGTGCATGATTCGTCTAGTGATAATGATACCATTACGGATCGTGATTTGGCATTGTTTGCAAAGAAGTTTAAGAAATTTCTTAAACTTAAGAAGAATGGTCATAGCAGTAATAGGGATAGGGAGGATGAGCCTAGAGAGATTAGGCATATCGGGAGCGAGTCTAGAGAGGATAGGGATAGTAGATCCCGTGGTGCCCAGTGTTATGAATGTGAAGGATATGGGCACGTTAGATCTGAGTGTCCCACATACCTTAGGGCTAAAGGCAAGAAATCATTGGCAGCATCACTTAATGATTCTGAAGGTGATGACTCTCATAAAGGCAATTATTTGGCCTTTACTGCTAGTGTGTCTGATGAGAGAGAGATAATAGTTAATGATGCTGAGTCAGAGGTCTCTCTTGATGAGTCTGTTGATGATGATAGTCTTCAAATAGCTTATGTTGAACTGTTTAATGAAAGTTTAGCTATTAAGAAGAATAATTTAGAGGTCAATAAAAGGCTGAAAGCTGTAGAACTAGAAAAGAATGAAGCTCAAGCCAAATTTGAGCAAAGCCTTTTGATGGTTGATGACATAGAGGAGATGAACAAAGGCCTAGTTGATAGGATCTAAGCTTTAAAGACATAACCTGAAGATACTAGAACTCAATTGTCTGTATTTTCTAGTGGGAATAAGAAAGTGGATCATACGTTAGGCATTAATTTTGCGCCTAATTGTGATAAGGCGTCAACATCTAGAGCATTGCCTACACCTTCTAAACGTGACTTAGGTAAAAAGCCTATTGAGCGTAGTCATGTGATTTCTCCGTATGTTCCCCGTCTTGAGACCCAACCTCGATCTAGAGGTGTTGTGGGTAAACCTCACTCTCATCCTAGTTTTTTGCCTGTTTACCATCACTGTGGCAAGGCATGACACATTAGGCCTAAGTGCTACATGTTGCACAAACATAAGAAAAGGCCTAAGAGTGTGTCTTCTAGATTTGATTCGTCAAATCTAATGTCTCAAGTTTATGCACTAACCAAACAAGCTCAATTCTTGAGTGAGAAACTTGATTTGTTGTCTGGGAACACTCATGTGGAAGAGGTTCTTAGAAAGATTTGGGTGAGGAAGCAAGATGACTTCCCAATTACTTCTGAATGCCTTGACCCTGACAGGCATGATGAGAGTGCACTTCGGTGTAACTCCTCTTAAAAGATGCATTTTTATTTTCCCATTGCATATGTGTGTGCGCGCGTGTATTTTATGTTTTTGTACGTTTATTTTGTTTTCACAGCATATGATGAAAATCCGGACATAAATTTCATAGCCGATTCCGAATAGACGGTAGTATGATCTGCACTCGAGATACAACTCCACGTACCATTGGATGTTTTACAAGTTTGTTTATGTCTTTATTTTTATTTGTTAAAATCTGAAAAAAAAAAAAATAGAAAATGAAAAAGACAAAAATTATTTTATTTTACGACTTGATAGAGCATGAAAAGCTTATGCATGTGATCTTGGTATGTAGGATATATGATTATGCATGTATGATATGCTTTTATTTTTCTTGATGCTCTATATACATGAGTGTGTGTGATAAAATAAAATAATTTATCAAGGCTTGATGCTTTGGTATATCCTGTGCTTGCACCTCACATACACGTTTTTATTTTATCAAGGCTTGGTCGCATGTATGAGTTTTTGGACTGGCAATCTAATTTCTATCATACTTTGTTCATTTAAATAGTGTGACCTTTGACTAGATGACCTTGCTATCCCCTTTTGCAAAAGTAAAAAGAAATAAAATTTAAAAAAAAGGACTCAAGTGCAAAAGAGCCAAAATGGCCAAATTCAAAAGATAAGGACAAAAACACTTCACTCACAAGAGTTTTTAAATATGAACTCATGATATATCTGGGGTAAATAATATAGCATGCAACCAATGTTGCTTATTTTCAGGTCCTAGTAGTGCTGGGTTTGAACACCTATTTTGTGGACTTCGTTTATTTAGAGATGGATTTCTTTGGCTGTGTCCAGCTCATAAAAGAAGCTCTTAAGCCTTGATTCGTTATGCACTCTATTTTTCCACGCAAGTACTTTATATGCCTTGATGTTTATGTCATATGCATACGTGTTGTATTTAGCCACTTTTAAAATGATGCATATTATTTCATGTCATAAACAGATGAATATTGATTGGGTATCATTATATCTGCTTAAAATGTTGTTCCAGTCAGTTTTGACAAGTTTTTTTTTGGCATTGTGTGTGTCAATCTTTTGCATATATTTTTCTCTTTTGATTCATTTTTACGTTGCTGTGCACTGTCTGTCTGTTTTTCATTCGTGTACCGTTTCCTACAACGTTTGAACTATTTTTGTTAGTGCTTTGTTTTCCCAAACGTTCGAACGTATTTCGTTCGTGTATCGTTTTTAATCTCGTTCGATCATTTTCTTTTCAGAATCAATTCGTTCGTGTTCCATTCCCATTTTGTTCGAACACCGACCTTTTTCATTCGACTATCGTTCGAACGTTGTCGGGCTATTTAAATATTTTTTATGCGTCCTTCATTCGCAAGTTTCTATTTTCTATTTTCTCCGTGGTTCTCTTGATCTCCCACTCAAATCCTTGCCTTCACAAGTCAGATCCAAGTTTTGGTGACCTTCATCAACTGCGTTTCAGACTCTCCTCCTCCTTCAAGGTATCGATTTGTCTGATATTTAAGCTTTATTTTCTTTCATTTTGAGATCTAGTTTTAGGGTTCTGTTACCCTTTTGGTGTTAGCCTTCATACATTGATTGAAGGGGTTTGGTGTTTTGTGACTTTGTTTTTTGTTGTTTGAGTGTGTTTATTTGTGGCGTATTGCATCTGTTAGGGGTGTTTTCTATCTCAGACCTACGCCATTGCGGTCGAACGCCACATAAATCTACGTTCAAATGCTCTTTGCATTTTTCAGTTTATTTTCGTTTCTGGTTTTGTGGTCTGTTTGGGTTGCTTCTTATTCTGTGCATTTCATGTGTGTACTAGATGCCTAAGTAGTCTGTTACCTCGAAGAAGCGTCCTCGCGACTCACTTCCGCGTGATCGTTTTCGTAGTCCCGTTGCTGCTAAGTTGTTTGATGATCATTTCTCGTAGCGCAGTCTATGTTTGGAGCGCAACGTTTTAGAAGATGAGTTGCGTGATTCTGGGATCGTTCCCTTGCTGGTCAACCGAGGTTGGGGTTTTTTTTTTTTGGTTTTGTTGGCCCGTCTGCCTCACTGGTCCAAGAGTTTTATGCCAACATGGAGGTGGTGACTGCTACTTCCTTCTCAGTGTACATTCGGGGCCGATACCTAGACATCGATGCTTCTGTTCTGTCTAGGACTCTTACTATTATGGATGGTAATTTCCGGATCCGGATCCGGATCCGCAAGTTCTTCGGTGGACCCAGGTCCAGATTTGGACCCGGTAAAGCACTTCCGGGTCCGGACCCGGGTATTCCCATAATGGACCCGGGTATATTCGGATCCGGGCCCGGGATCCGCAACTGTCCACTTGTTTGTTTGTTTTTTTTTTTAAAGCTCCACTTCCACTATTTAATATCAATACCGAGGACAAAAGTCACAAAACCAGAGAGGCAGAGAGTATAAACAAATCATATACTTTGGCCTTATTGTAGAGATACTACTAATTCTGCGTTGCAGTATATTATTATTTTTGCTAATCATCCAAGAGTGTGTTGTGTATCTAGTTGATTTCATATGCCACAAGGCACCAAAAACTCACCCATTTGCTCCCAGTTGATCACATGCTGAATTCCAGCATCAAGCAACTCAAAATAATGCTCTTTCAATTGTTCAAAGTCTCTTCACTAATGACAAAATAAACCCAAAAAACATTGACATTTGTATCACTAATTACAGTGTTGCATGCCCTACTCCCATCTTTAGCCGCAATGATAATCAATAAACTTAGACTTGGAAGCAATGTCGTGAGCTTTCATCTCTCAGTAAAAGGTTGAAGTGTAGGATTTTATCAATACCATTGGCTAAATACATACTCAAAGTACATAAAAACTCTCTGCCTCTCTGGTTTTTCCTCGGTATGGAACAAGTGGCGGTGAAGATGGTGCTCGGCAGCTCGTGCCATCGTGCGTGAAGACTGAAGATGGGGGATGCGGCTGCGGGCTGCGATAATTTGAGTAGTGATCGTGGTCGTGGAGAGCTGAAGAATATTGAAGAAACTGAACTGAAGAAGATTGAAGAAGATGAAATGAAGAAGATGTTGGCAACTGGAGTGGGTTGATTTGAGAGTTGAGTTGAGAGATTGAGTCTCGTCTGTCTAAGAGGGATTTAGGAATTAGGTTTAGCCATTTAAGGTTAACCGGTTAAGTACTTAATTAAGTTATTTTGTTTTTTTTTTTAATTATACCGGGTCCTGGGTACCCTGGTCCGGAAATACCCGGACCCGCATCCGGACCTGGTATAATGTGGTCTTCCAAAACAAGACCCGGATCCGCAATTTTTTTTAGCGGATCCGGGTCTAACCGGACCTGGGTCTTCCGGGTCCATGCGGACCCGGGCCGGGTCTAGGTCTATTTTCCATGCCTATTTGTTATCCTTGAGATGAACTATCCTCAGTTCCCGTGGCCTTCTACTGAGGGTCATTCTGATCAGCTCATCATGGACGTTGCAATAGGCCATGATCGTCCGTTTACCGGAGGTACTATCGTTGTTGCCACATTGATCCCTTCATATCGTCTGCTCAACAAGATTGTCTGCTACAATCTTTGGCCCAAATCGCATGTGAACACCCAACCTATTGCTAGGATTGCTTTTCTTTTTGCCATAGAGCAGAGACTATCTATCGACATCCTCAGTGTGATCTTACGTGAGATCATTCGCATTCGCACTGCTTCTTATACTGCTCACACTCTTCCTTATGGGTGCCTCATTCGCCATATCATCTCGGCTTTGGTATCTGATTTTGTGCATAATCCTCATCTCCCTCTGCTCAAGCCCATAGGCTGTCAGACTGTCTCCTCGGGAGTTGCCCATCTTCTAGCTCATGTTCGTGAGCCTGTTCCTCCTCGAGCTCCTGCTCATGAGTTAGCTGCTGCTCCTGCTCCTCCAGCATCGGCATTTGCCTCCTCCTCTTTCGCTGGTCCTCCTCCAGACTTTTACCAGTGCTTTTTGGACTCCATGCGACTATCCTGGCTGAGCTACGTCTTGTTTCCGGAGGCCTATCTGAGGTCCGTACTTCTGTTCGCCGATTAGAGGATTGTTTTCTTCACCAACCTGCGGTGCCTCTGTCTGGCTCTGATGACGAGGGTCTTCTGCTAGTTTGGAGTCCGACTAGTCATTTTGCTTCATTTTCAGGACTTTACTACAATTATGGGGAGTCTTTTTATTTTGCAATCTTTATTGTAGCCTTTGTGATGTACCCTCGCTCTTTTGTTTGCTTTTTGCGATATATTGAAAACTTTATGTTTCTTAAAGAAAATGATTCATTTTTCATGTCCTTAATAAATATTTGTGTCTTTTTGCATGCTTTCGGACATTGCTTTTGACCATTTGCTTCCTGTTTATTCTTATGAGATCTGTGTGTAGTTGGTTGTGAGGGGAAGTCTATTTTCTTATTTGCTTGTTGTTTATCCAGGTATATGCATGCTTTGTCATTTCGTGACAAAAATGGGGAGTAATTTGTGATTTGTTTGTCGTTATCTCCAATTTAAAGAGAGCTCAGATTAAGGGGGAGACAAATGTTATACCTACTTTATATTATCCTTGATAATCCCGATGCTTTTCACGTTATATTGTTGTTTGTGGATGTTTTAGGTAAGCAGGTTATTTTCTGCGGTGACATTAATTTCAAGACTACTTGGTTAGGTATTAGATCGGGTCATATTATAATAAGTCACTGTTTTGATGGTTGACAGTTGACTATTTTTCTTTTTGGGACTATTACTATAGTCTTTGTATTAGGTAGTGTTTTGTCACGAAATGTCACATGAGGATATTGTTAGTTCCATTTTTATTGGCAATGTCCGTGACAAAAAAAGTTCAATTGAGTTGTAATCTTTCATGAAGATCTTTGTGCAATTGGATTGTTTCTGGCTGTTGTGCATCAGACATGTGTTCGTGGTGCGTTCGTTGCAGTGTTCGAATAATTGGCGTTAGTGCTGCGTTCGGTATTTGGTTCGAACGTGTGGCATTAGTGGCACGTTCTTTATTGGGTTTGAACGGGATCATTAGCATCCGTTTGTTGTTCGTTCGATTGGCGTTCGAACGAGTCTTCACAGAATGGGCTCGTTCATGGAGCGTTCTAGTATGCGTTCGAACGCGACTACAATCTGAATGCGTTTTTGGCCTGCAAAACCTTAGATTTTCACTCTACCTATATAAACAAACATGTAGCCGCCATCCCCAACAGTTGAAATATATTTCTCTTGAGACAAAATCACTAAAAGCTTTCAACTCTCTTTGATTTCATCTTGAAAACTCTTTGAATCTCATGTCTTCTTTGTTAATGGTGAAATTCATTCTTTGTTAAACTTTTAACACAACTTAACCTAAATTCCCTAATCCTTTAGAGTTCTTTAGGAGGAAGTTTGGTAGTCGGAGTTCTGGCGTCATTGGTGATAAAATCTACTCAGAGACTTCAGAGGTTCTGAAGAAAATCGTGGGTCGCGGGCTTGAGGAGTTGCCTTGAGTTCTTGCAGCATTGAGGTACTTGAGTCGGTGGAGTTGCCACCATAGGTCTTGACCATCGCTGTAAGTTTTTCTCTATCTAGTGGATTCGGGTGGTAGCCTATAACCGGAGTGGTTTTTTACTTGCAAGAGTTTTCACTTCGTCACCAAAATTACTTGTGTTGATTTTGTGTGGTTTGATTATATTTGCTGCTTTAATTATTGTTATTGTTTTTACATTTGCAGCATATTATTTTATTTGGTTGTTATTGTGGTTGCTTGTTAATTTATCCATAGTAGCAGCAACATGACTTGTCTTGTTTATTATTTGTAATTCCGCATAGGGTCAGAACCTAGGATAACCCCAAATTTTCAATATTCAACTCATGGGACGGTATGAGAGATTAAGGATTGGCTTATTTTTAAGGAATAATATTGAATAAAAATTAATTGAAGTGATTTGCAAAAACGGGCAGGTTTGTTTTTATCACTTGATATTGAAATTTAGGTAAAAACAATTTAATAAGATTAAGTCATATCGGGTGTTTTTGAAGTAACTCTATTTAATTTATCAATTGGTTTCGAAATTTAAAGGGATAAAGAGATAAAAATTTAAATTTGGATTTGTCCACCCCTTAAGTTTAGAAAGAAAAAAAAAGATTAAACTAAAATTTATAATTTAATATCTAATGCTTAATTCTTAGTGAAACCCACCACCTTACCTTTAAAAAACAAAGAAAAAAAGGATTAAGAATGTTTAATAATAGAGACCTTAGATGAATGGAACTAAGAATCATTATTATTTTGACATCGAAAAGGAATTTTTCACATCCCCTTCGGGTGTCAAAGGTTAGTACGAATAAATAATCCCTTATAGAATCCCTTGTGTTTCCCCTTCTTAATCTTTAGAATACTTCAAAAAACCAGGATCATTCAATATGATGGTATGAACACGATACTAAGGGAAACCCGTGAAACTACCTCTTTATTAATATAAAATAGATATTATGTTATTTTATTGCATTGAAAAAAACTGAAATTGAAATGGCTGAAGAGAAGAAATGTTCTTTTTTTAAAAAAAAAAAAAAAAAAAGATATTTTCGGCAACAAAACTAGTGGAGACGAGATGAGACCTGTAGCTCAAAGAATTAGAATACTCTTAAAGAGAACCATCAATTATTTATGGTATTTCTCATCAGTACTTAAAAATGATTCTTATTTCTTACTATAACTTTGTAGTATTTTATGTTAAATATATATACTATGTACAAAATATATTAAATTTTATTTAATGTAAAATATACCATTTACAACATATATTAAATTTTAAAATTATATATATAGTAGTTTATTTTTACAATTATTACCATAATAGTTTATAGATGATTTTTTTTTTTTTTAGTTCCTAAAACATAGGGTGGACAAAACCCAAACTAGTTTTTACGTGGGATGTGAATTTGAGTGAAGAATATATATGAATGTATGTGTCTAAATGACATGTTTATTTTTATTTTTTAACATATGATAATAAATGTTTGAAAATTAGTAATTTGAATATATATTTACATAATCTACATGTTAAAAATATTTTATAAAACAAATAGAGCTGATGTATACTATTATAGTAATATTTGTAAAAATAAACTACTTCTTCTTCATCTATAAACCATTACGGTAATAATTGTAAAAAAAAACTATTAAACTATTATGGTAATAATTGTAAAAATGAACTACTACTAATTCTTCTTCTTTTTATATATCATATAGGTCTTATTCTTATTCTTCTTTTTTGTATATTATATATAATGGTTTCATTGAGAGAATGAAACTATGAGGGTGTTATTTAAATATTATGGCATTTAGACATATGCATTCATATATATTCGATGAAGATGGATCGGTCACGGGTCACTATTATTTAAAGGTGGCAAAAATTTTGAATCTTAATTAAGATTTGAAATTCTGTATAATTCGATATGGTATCGAAACAATTTTTTTTTTTTTTTTATCTCAAATAAAAAATGAGTCAGAATTTAGGATAAATTTTCGTCTAAAATTTATTTTTTATTTAAAAAATTCTGAATCTCGAATGAGATTCGAAATTTCAAATCATTCCGTTCGAGATATCAAGATGAAACCTGAATTAATAAATCTCAAACTTGCCCCAATCGATTGCTATCTCTAATACTATTGGCTCGTACATTTATGTGCGTGAAGGTTAGCTTCTCTGGTAGAGATATATTGTTTTTCTTTGGGGCGATTGCTTCATTCTAACATTAGTAAATTCACAACTTATAATAAGAGAGTTCTGTAATTCTCCTATTAATAGTATTGATGATGTGAATTAAATAAATAGTGCCAAGTGGTATTGTCATGTGAACAACTTAGTCCAGTATATTATTATTATTATTATTATTATTTATTTTAAAATAAATAAAGAGTATATAATTCCAGATATATTTTAACCTTTCATCTTTCTCAATATTCGAACTCGCATTATAAATCTTGTTAAGATACTTAAAAACCAATTTAATATTTAATATTAAACTCAATAATTCTCGAAGAGCATCGCAATGGGGCGCTATTGAGTGCGGCATTGGGGAGTTTAGCGCATGATTGCAGACAAATTTAGTGTCAAAAATAAAGCAATGAACGGTGGCACGCCAAATTCATTGAGTCAAATTGTGGTTTACTTATATATATATATATATATATATATAATATATATATATATATATATATATTATATATATATATATATATATGTTGACGGTGGATTTTGGTCTCAGGGTAATACGGGAATATCACCTCCGAGGGAATCCTCCTTCAACTGTGAATTTGTTTGGTTATGCGGGAAACCAAAAGCAAACTTAGCGAAAAACAAAGAAATGCGCCAATCAGACAAGATGATTTAACGTGGTTCGGTGGATTTTGGATCCGACCTACGTCCACGGACAAGAACAGGATGATACTTTTTATTACTTCAAATACACTTCTTAGGCCTCTCATTTGCTCTTACAAATCGGAACTTTGTGACTCTAATCTCTCACTCTTGTGATGATTTTTAGATGTCTTTTACACATGCTCTCCCCTCCTATTTATAATAACAGAATTTGGACTCCTTCTCCTACAAGGCTTCCTAGTTGAGCCAATCTCCTTTTCTTACAAGGTTTCCTCTTTTCAAACTACCTTTACTCCTTTTGTCCTATCAAGATACTGATTTCATCAATTTTCCCGTGATAGTAGGATAATCTTGTCTCATCATCCGAAGAATAGGATGCTCTCTTCCTTCCTGAACACGCCTTGTTATCTGGTCGGTATGTATGAGGTCGGGCATGGCGATCCTTTTATGCTGAGTGTCCTTGCCGACCCCTATAATGCTCGGTCAACTGAACCAAAGTGGTCGGTCCCTTCATAATGAGGTCGGTCTCTTCATGATGTGGTCGGTCTTCTTCATGATGTCAACCAGGGAAAGAAATTTACCCTTTCGTCCTTGTCGTGCTGTCTTGAATGCCGTAGTGCCTGAAAACACCATCAACATCTGTCCCCTAGTTTTCGGTTCCAACGAGTATGCGAGTTGGTGCCGGGAACTATATGAAGAGGGTGTGCTGATTGTTCTTGCTGGTAGTCGTCCCAGAATGCAAAAAAGAATCTTCTAGTCGTTTCATTCATCTTTCCTCGAGACGCACAACCGTCATGTCTTCTTAAATGCCCATCAAATCATCTTTAGGTTTTCTTCTAACTTTGACATATGTCAAACATCCGCTGGGTTCCCGCCAAAACCGACGGTGATGTGCATCCCAGTCATGACTATAAGAAACGATGGTTTCACTCTGTTCCATTTTTTCGGCAATTTCTCCTTCTCTTCTGTATTTTCTTTACGATCCTTTCAACTCCGTGTTCTCGAAACTCGATCGCGGTCTTCATCCTTTTTTCGTTGCCGAGCACCTAAGGAACGAGCATCACCGCAGCGTAAAACCTCCTGCTTCCGAGAAGAACAAGTAAGTCTTCTGAGCGATCTTCCTTCTTCTGTGGTGTTGTGATTCTATTTGCTTATTTTGCTTAGGGAGAGACTTGTGGTTTTGTTGGGTCTTGCTTTAGGGCACTTCTTTAGAGACTCCATATCTAGTTTAGCACGGGTACCGTGGGTAGCTTCTCGTAGACTGATTCTTCCCCCTTCTCTCTTTTCTGTTTTCTGGGTGTCAGGGATGTCTGACAGTAATTCTTCCTCCGAAAGGCCTGCCAAAATCTCAACTCCCCCTGCTGAAGAGCTTTCCTCGGGCTCAGGGGCGCCCAGTGTAGAAGATCTCGACACTACCCCCCTACCTTCTGAGGTCGAAAATGACTCCTATCATCAGAGGGTTCCTCGGAAGGACCCAGAGCCTGGAGAACTTGGGTCGTCGGCTCTGGATATGAACCGTCCTTCTAAGATAACCGAGGATGATCTGGCGCTATTGCGGCAACGATACAGCATCCCAATAGACATTGCTCTTGAAGTTCCTGGCCCAATGGATCGTGCCAGTCAGCCTGACGAGGGCTCGGTGGCACTTCTTCCTATTTTCTTCGAGTGTGGGCTACGTTTGCCGTTTCAACCTTATTTTGCTTGGATATTGGCCGTATGGAGATCGCCCCCTGTCAGCTGAGTCTAAACAGTTGGAGGATTCTGGCCGGGTTGTACGTGGTTTGGCATCGGGCAGGACTTGGCGATCCTTCCTTTGAAGAGGTGAAGAGGCTATATCGGTTGAAAGCCAATCCCAGGTCGTACCATGGATGGTATTACCTTTCAGCTTATGACAGCTCGTCCAATGTTGTTAAGAAACTCCTGATTCGAATAAGAACTTCAAAGATCTCTGGTTCTGGGCCACTGGGGATTGGGGGCGGACCTTGAGGTCGGATGAAGGGGAGACCTTAGTACCGATATCTTCAGGGCGGGAGGTTAGGAGATTGTCCTTTAGCTTCTTTCTTTCCCCCCTTCTTTCTGTTTGGGTTCTTACCTTCCTTCTCGTGTTCTTTTTTAGCCTGTTGGAGGGATGCTCCCAAAGTTTCCCGCCGGGTCCGGCGGCGAGTATATTGGGCTCGTCGGTATGCCGCCCACTGGAGGGAGCTGGTAAATGACGCGGCTTTTATTGAGTCTGGCCTTATTCGGGCTGTCCCCACGGATGCTTCGGGTCGGATAGGTAGATGCCTGTTGTTTGTTTT
The DNA here is from genome assembly GCA_019454045.1 of Zanthoxylum bungeanum. NCBI lineage: Eukaryota > Viridiplantae > Streptophyta > Magnoliopsida > Sapindales > Rutaceae > Zanthoxylum > Zanthoxylum bungeanum. Next base: position 20,363 of record SKCR01010655.1, read on the forward strand.
GTCTTCTTTGCTTGTTTATTTAGATGTCTCTCTTTCCTTTTTCTTCTTCTGTTTATATGCTCTGGTCTTGATTCCTCTTTTTTGCTTTTGCTTGCTTTTTTTTGTAGGCATGTCGAAGAGGCCAAAGTTCCTTGAAAAGTTGGCCGGTACCGTGAAGAAGGCCGGCCATGCTGAAACTTCTCAGGCACGGACCGATCTCGCTGAGAATATATCTCCTGGACAAGTCCAAACAAGTGTTCGGGGGCTGTCCTCACCTTCTGGCGTGCAATCATCAGGATCTGCTCACCTTGCCAGTCCGCCGAGACCTCTTAGGAAGAGGAGGCGTCAGTTCGGGACCGAGGAGACCGAGTTGGCCCAGGAGGGGGAAGACGAGGGAGCCGCTCCAGTCAAGAGGAAGGACATTCGTAGGGGGAAGAAGTCCTCTGAAAGTTCCTCCAGGAAACGGAAGGGCCCTGTGGTCCTCGGGGTGGATGACTTGGGAGAAAGCATCCGGGAGGCTACCTCTCACTTAGTGCCGGCTTTCAATGAATTGGCCGAGGTGATTCCCCCGGGGGAGGTCTCGAGGTACGAGGATGTATCTCCCGAGGGTGTTGTGGCTGAGATGAGTTCTCAGATGGCGAAGGTATTTTTACTCCCCTTCTCGGTTTTTTGGATCTTGGTTCTCTCTTTTCTGGTATTTGACTCCTTCCTCCTTTTTGTGTGCAGGCCAACTACCTTATGGCCAAGAACAAGGGTCTTCTTCTGACTCTGCTGTCCGAGGGCGGTCAGGCCCAGAGGCTTCAAAGTCGTCTTTCCGAAGTGGAGGCAAAGCTGGCTGACCGGGAGGAGGTGATCAAGAATCACGAGGCGGCCGCTGTTGAGAATTTCAAAACGAACAAGGCTCTCAAAGCAGCTGCTGTGCTGGAAAGGAAACTTGCTGATAATGCCAGGGAGGACCTGAAGGTTGCCCAATCTGAGATTGGCGTTCTGAAGGGGAAGGTAGCAAGTGCTGAGGCCAAGTTGAAGAACAAAGACGAGGAGGTTGCACGGGCCCGAGATAGTCTTGAGAGGAAGAAAACCGAGCTTGAGGAGAGGGAGATTGATCTCGAGGAGAGAGAGAGCGAGCTGGAAAAAGAGAAGCTGATCTCGAGGCCGAGAAGGAGGCCATCCGTCTCGAGGGAGTTGGTGACTGTGCCGAGATGATACCGATGGTGCTGCCGAGCCTGAATATGGACCCTATCTACGCGGCCATCAGTTACTGTAAGGGGGACATTTCCGAGGAAGAGTTTCAAAGTGGATCCCTCCCCCACCTGAGGAGGTGATGGATCCCGCCCCATCTCGGTCGTTCCGGCTCCTGAGGTTCCTCTTGAAGAAGGATCGGAGGTTCCTGCCGTGGACGAGGACTGCCTTGAGATCCCTCCTCCTGATGCCGAAGTCGCGGCTCCTCCTCCTGATGCCGAAGTCGCAGCTCCTCCTCCTGATGCCGAGCCGCTCCTTCCGCCATTTGAGCCAACTGAGGAAGAAGTTCCTGCGCGGGATGAATGAGAAAGGGTAACCCTACCGGGGCCCTATGTACACTTTAACTTTTTCTTGTAATAATATTACAACTTGTATTTATATACATTTATGCATTTATGTCTATTTATTTCTTTCTTCTCTTTCTTCTCCTTTTATGCTTCTTGCCATCATTGCAATTTTAAGGCCCATCAGGGGTCAGCACGAGTTAGAGGGGTCTGGATTGACCCCGGGAAGAGTGAGGCATTTGGACCCGGGGGAATGTTATGTCCCTGTCCGGAGAGCTGACTTGGTGGGGCGTAACTTGTCTCTGAGCTAAGCGAACGACTTGGGTTTGGGGGGATGTTTCCTCCCCAGACCAAAGCGGCTGATTCGGTGGGACGTAACCCGACCCCGAGTTGTTTAAAAACTTGGCCCTGGGGGAATGTTACGTCCCCAGTCCAAAGGGCAGACTCGGTGGGGCATCGCCCGACCCCGGTTGTTTCAATCACTTGGATCTGGGGGAATGTTACGTCCCCAGTCCAAAGACAGACTCGGTGGGACATCGCCCGACCCCGAGCTGTTCCAATCACTTGGATCTGGGGGAATGTTACGTCCCCAGTCCAAAGACAGACTCGGTGGGACATCGCCCGACCCCGAGCTGTTAGAATCACTTGGCCCTGGGGGAATGTTACGTCCCCAGTCCAAAGACAGACTCGGTGGGACATCGCCCGACCCCGAGCTGTTAGAATCACTTGGCCTGGGGGAATGTTACGTCCCCAGTCCAAAGACAGACTCGGTGGGACATCGCCCGACCCCGAGCTGTTTGAATCACTTGGCCCTGGGGGAATGTTACGTCCCCAGTCCAAACAGACTCGGTGGGACATCGCCCGACCCCGAGCTGTTAGAATCACTTGGCCCTGGGGGAATGTTACGTCCCCAGTCCAAAGACAGACTCGGTGGGACATCGCCCGACCCCGAGCTGTTAGAATCACTTGGCCCTGGGGGAATGTTACGTCCCCAGTCCAAAGACAGACTCGGTGGGACATCGCGCCCGACCCCGAGCTGTTGAAATCACTTGGCCCTGGGGGAATGTTACGTCCCCAGTCCAAAGACAGACTCGGTGGGACATCGCCCGACCCCGAGCTGTAGAATCACTTGGCCCTGGGGGAATGTTACGTCCCCAGTCCAAAGACAGACTCGGTGGGACATCGCCCGACCCCGAGCTGTTAGAATCACTTGGCCCTGGGGGAATGTTACGTCCCCAGTCCAAAGACAGACTCGGTGGGACATCGCCCGACCCCGAGCTGTTTGAATCACTTGGCCCTGGGGGAATGTTACGTCCCCAGTCCAAAGACAGACTCGGTGGGACATCGCCCGACCCCGAGCTGTTTCAATCACTTGGATCTGGGGGAATGTTACGTCCCCAGTCCAAAGACACCGACTCGGTGGGACGTAACCCGACCCCGAGCTAAGTAAACAAACGGCCTCAGCGGAACGAAATCCAGCCCCGATCCGTCGTTTTTTTTCGAATTTAAAGGATTTCGTCAAAAAGGAATTTTTATTCATGTTTGGGGGCGGACCGCCCTTTTTACAACAGTTGTTCTGCTTTGGTGTTTTGTCCGGCTTCTGCAAAAAAGAAAAATAGAAGGAATGAAAGTTGATCTTCATGGGAAGTACTTTCTTAACATCTCGACGTTCCATGGTTTCTTCCAATCTCTTGCCGTCCAGATGCTCCAGGATGTAGGCCCCTGGTCTTACTATCTCAGTGATCTTGTAAGGTCCCTCCCACTTGGCACCTAACGAACCCTCTTCAGGTCGTCGGGTGTTCAGAGTACTTTTCTTAGCACTAGATCACCTGGCCGGAAGGAGCGGGTCCGAACTCTCTTATTGTAGAATCGGGCCATTCTCTGTTGGTAGATGGCTGCTCTTACTGCTGACTGCTCTCTTCTTTCTTCCGATCAGGTCGAGGTGATTTTTGATAAGTTCTTCGTTTCGTTCGTTTTCAAAGTGACGGACCCGGTGGGTTGATATTCCGATCTCTGCCGGGATGACGGCCTCACATCCGTATGATAGGGAGAAGGGTGTCTCTCCTGTTGAGTCCTTGAAGGTCGTTCGGTGTGCCCACAGTACCTCTGGTAGCTCCTCGACCCATAGGCTTTTGCTTGATCCGAGCCGAGCTTTCAGGTTTGACTTGATGGTTTTATTGGTGGCTTCAACCTGCCCGTTCGACTTGGGATGGGCCGGCGAGGCGAATTTTAAGGTTATCTGGAGGTCTTCACAAAGTTTTCTGAATCCTCTGCTGTCGAATTGCTTTCCGTTGTCGGTGATGATTGCCTGGGGGATTCCGAACCGGCAAATTATATTTCTCTTCAGGAACTCCGTGGCTTTCTTTTCCGAGATGGTGGACAATGGTTCTGCTTCTACCCATTTGGTAAAGTAGTCTATGGCCACGATTGCATATTTCGCCTGACCTCGTCCTTTCGGCATCGGCCCTATAATGTCTAGCCCCCACTGTGCGAAGGGCCAGGGGCTGGATATGGTGGTCAGCTGTCTGCCGGCTGATGGTGGAGGTTGGCATTCTTTTGGCATCCCTCGCATTTCCGTGCTATCTTCACGCCATCCTCGTGCATGGTTGGCCAGTAAAATCCTTGCCTCAAGGCTTTGAAGGCGATTGATCTTCCCCCGGCGTGGCTTCCGCAGATGCCCGTGAATCTCCCTGAGCACGTAGTCTGCTTCTTCTGGTGCTAAGCATCTTAGGAGGGGTATATCCTCTCCGGTAGAGTACTCCCCCAATTAGGGAAAACTTGGTGCTCTTGAACTTTAGCTTCCTGGCCTCCTTTTTATCTTTTGGGGTTTCTCCTGTTTCCAGGTACCTCCTGATCGGTTGCATCCATGAATCTTTGTCTTCTTCTTCTAGTACATCCACCTCTGTCTCCCCTATGCTTCTTTCTTGGAGGTATATAAGAGGGATTACCCTGGGGTTTTCTGTCTTCATTGAAGAGGCAAGCCTGGCCAGGGAATCTGCTTCGCAGTTTTCTTCTCGTCCGACCTGTTCGAAGAGTACGTTTCCCACTTTCTCCACCCACTTTTTTACTTCGGCTAAGTAAGCTACCATGGCTGGTTCTCTGGCTTGAAAATCTCCTTTCAGCTGCTGTATTGCTAGCTGAGAGTCACTCCTGATCACTACATTGCGGACTCCTACTACCGTACACAGCCTTAGTCCGGCCAGTATCGCCTCGTACTCTGCTTCATTGTTTGTAGTTTTGAAGGCGAATTTGAGGGCGAGCAGTATTTCTTCTCCCTTTTCACTTTTTAGTGCTACCCCTGCTCCCGTGCGAGCTTGCGGTGCGAGCTTGCGGACCCGTCTACAGACATTTCCCACCTGTCTTCTTCTACGGCTAAGACCTGCGGTTCTGTGAGCTCTGCTATGAAGTCTGCTAAGGCCTGCCCTTTTATTGCTGTTCTTGGGAGGTAGGAGATGTCGTGCTCGCTTATTTCCACTGACCACTTCATCAGCCTCCCTGAGGCCTCTGGTTTCTGCAAGATTTGTCTCAGGGAAAATCCGTGTATACTTTGATCGGATGGGCTTGAAAGTAGGGTCGTAACTTCCGAGCTGTGGTGACCAGGGATAGGGCGACGAGTTCGTGTATGGGGTATCGAGTTCTTCTGCGTCCAGCAGGGCTTTACTGACGTAGTAAACTGGTTTCTGGACGTGGTCGGTCTCTTGTACCAGTGCCGAGCTTACTGCGTGCTTCGAGACGGCCAGGTATAGATACAGTGTCTCCCCTGGGAGGGGTTGGCTAGGAGAGGGGGCTGTGCCAGGTATTGTTTTAGGTGCTGGAAGGCTTCTTCGCACTCGGGTGTCCAGTCGACCCCTTTTGAGCTTTCTTGATGACTTTGAAGAAATGATGGCACTTGTCGGTTGCTCGTGAGATGAACCGGTTGAGTGCGGCGATTCTTCCTGTAAGGCTTTGCACTTCCTTAACTGTCCGGGGAGACTTCAGGTCTAGCACGGCCTGTATCTTTTGCGGGTTTGCTTCAATGCCTCGTGAACTTACCATGTAGCCCAGGAACTTTCCCGAGGCTACCCCGAATGCACACTTCTCTGGATTGAGCTTTAAACTGTGTTTCCTCAGGAGTTCGAAAGTTTTCTTCAGGTCGGCTACATGGTCTCTTGGTTCCTCGGACATTGTTATCATGTCGTCGACATATACCAGCATGGTCGTGCCGATGAGCGGTTTGAAGACTTTGTTCACCAGTCTCTGGAAAGTCGCCCCTGCATTTTTCAATCCGAAAGGCATTACTTTATAGCAGTATAGCCCTTGGTCAGTAATAAATGTGGTCTTCTCCTCATCCGCAGGGTGCATCCTGACTTGATTGTATCCTGAGAAGGCGTCCATGAAGCTTAGCAGCCCTTGGCAGGCTGTTGTATCTACCAGTTGGTCTATATTTGGGAGGGGAAAGCTGTCTTTTGGACATGCTTTGTTGAGGTCGGTGAAATCTACGCACATTCTCCACTTTCCGTTAGACTTTTTCACCAGTACCACCACGTTGGACACCCATTCTGGGTATTTTACTTCCCGGATGAAACCGGCTTTCAGCAACTTTTCCACCTCGGTTGCTATTGCTCCGCACCGCTCCTGGTTGAATATTCTCCTCTTCTGTTTTACTGGCTTATGTAATGGGTTCACTGCTAAGCGATGGCTTATGAATTTAGGGTCGATCCCGGGCATGTCATTGTGTCCCCATGCAAAAACGTCGGGGTACTCCTGTAGACATTCCAACAAGTCTTTTCTTAGGGCTTGTCTAGACTTCCTCCTATTTTTATTTCTTCTCTGGCCCGAACAGTTTTACTTCTTCCAACTCTTCGGCTGATCCGAGCCGTGCAGTTTTATCGGGCCGAGGAGCAGGGTCTTTCCTCGTATTCTCGTCATCCTCGTCTCTCTGTCTCTTCTTGGTGCCTTTTCTACGCAGAGGGTTTCTCGTGAGAAAGTGGCAAAACAGCTGCGGGCTTTTTTCTGGCTTCCGCATACGATTCCGATCCCTTCCCGTGTGGGGAACTTTAATTTCAAGTAATGACAGGACATTGCGGCCTTGGTTTTCATCATGAAGGGGCGGCCGACAATGACTTGATAACTGCTCATGCAGTCTACTGCGGTGAAGTTTATCATGATTGTTCGGGTTTTGGGGGCAGTCCCGATCGTCACTGCTAACTGAATTTTTCCAGAGGGATGACCGTTGATCCCCCGAATCCGTACAAGGGGGGGCTTGTCATGGTAGGGCTGGGCTGTGCATTCTACCCCCAGGTCCTCCAAAGTCTCTTTGGAAATTATGTCTACCGCGCTCCCAGGATCCACCAGGATTCGGTCCACTTCTGTGCCACCGATCGTTGCTTTGATTATCAGTGCGTCATCGTGGGGGAAACTTACCCCCTGAGCGTCTTCATCGGTGAACATAATGGGTGTTGACCGATTTCCTTGGGGGTTTGGGATTTTTTCTGTTTTCAGCACCTCTGTTCCCCGTGCTCGGCTGTAATTCTTTCTTGACCGGTTAGAGTCCCCGGCCAGCGTTGCCCCTCCTGCGATGACGTTCACCCCTCGATTCCTTGCCCTTTGTCTGGCGGCCATGGTTTCGTGGTCGATGTATTGTTCAGGTACCCGTTCCGGGCCAGGTCCTCCATTTGTTCCCGCAGATCCTTGCACTCATCGGTTGTGTGCCCTTTTAGGTTGTGATGCAGGCAGTAGGACCTTTTGTTTTTTCTGTCTGGGGGAAACCTCCTGAGGTCTGGTTCTATTAAGAGACCTTTCTCCCGTATCTCCATGATGATTTCTCCTGGCGGTTTGTTCAAAGGGATATATGCCTCCTCTCGAACCACGTGGTTTACCTGAGTTGTGGGCCTCTTTCCTTGATCCTTCTGTGTCATTGGCTTGAATTCTTTGGGTCTTGGATTGAACTTCCGGAATTCTCTTTCCGGTCGCCGGTGGTCTTCCCTCCTTGTCACCCTTTCTCTGGTGGTTGTCCCCCTCCGGGATACTTTTTCTTCGCTTTCTAGCAGGACGTACTTCCTGGCTATCTCCAGTGCGGTAGCGTAGTCTGGTGTTTCATGGATTCTCAGATGGGTCACAGTTTCCCGACCCTTAGGGCCCCTTTCAGACTTTCCAGGGCTTCTTGGGATTCGTACCCTCCGACCTCGAGTACGATGTTATGGTACCTTTCAATGAAGCTTTTCAGCGTTTCGTCGTCTCCCTGTTTTATGAGCCTTAGTTCTCCTATTGTCTTTTTAGGGGTGCAGGCTCCTTTGAAGTGTCGGATGAACGATTTCTTAAGCTGGGAGAAGCTCTGGATGCTCCCCGGGGCCAGACTTCTATACCATAGGATGGCAGGTCCACCTAAAGTTAAGGGAAATATTTTGCATACGGCGTCGCCCGTTACCCCCTGTACTTCCATTAGGAGGACAAAATTCTCAATGTGGGATTTTGGGTCGGAGTGGCCTTTGTATGGTGCCACGGTCGGCATGTTAAATCTCTTTGGGAACTGTGCTGTTTTTATTTCTTCTGTAAGGGGAGACCCCTCTTCCTCGCCTCGGGTGTCTCCCGCGCCGATCTTGAGGCTTTCTTCCCATCTGGTCATCTCTTTTTTCAACCAAGATTTTATTTCACGGGTTTGCCCCCCGTGTCGCCTTCTGTGTCCTTCTGTCGCCTGTCGTTCCGGGCGTGGCGTTCTTTAAGCCCGGAGGTCTCCTGTACGTCTTCGTTGTACTTCTATCTTCTCTCTCGGAGCTGTAAAATCTGTCGGAGGAGGGGTCGGGTGATTGTTCCTCCTCTTCCCATGTGTCTTCGGATCGTGGCTCTCTTCCTACCACTTCGGATCTTATCCCGTAAGGGCCTCTCTTTCTGGGTCCCTCGTCTTCGCTTATATCTACTACTCTTTTTCCTTTTTCCCTATCTTTCCTCTTCTGGTCGGCCCCGGTTTCAGGTTCCTCGTTGTTTGCTCCTTCCATTCTTTCTAGTCGATCCATCATAGACCTCATGCTATCCTCCATCTTTTCATCCAGTTCATTGCCGGACCTTCTGATTGGGGATTTCCGTCTTCCGCCATTTGTCTTATCACGTGAACTGCTTTTTTGTAAAGTTCCCCACAGACGGCGCCAACTGTTGACGGTGGATTTTGGTCTCAGGGTAATACGGGAATATCACCTCCGAGGGAACCCTCATTCAACTGTGAATTTGTTTGGTTATGCGGGAAACCAAAAGCAAACTTAGCGAAAAAACAAAGAAATGCGCCAATCAGACAAGATGATTTAACGTGGTTCGGTGGATTTTGGATCCGACCTACGTCCACGGACAAGAACAGGATGATACTTTTTATTACTTCAAATACACTTCTTAGGCCTCTCATTTGCTCTTACAAATCGGAACTTTGTGACTCTAATCTCTCACTCTTGTGATGATTTTTAGATGTCTTTTACACATGCTCTCCCCTCTATTTATAATAACAGAATTGGACTCCTTCTCCTACAAGGCTTCCTAGTTGAGCCAATCTCCTTTTCTTACAAGGTTTCCTCTTTCAAACTACCTTTACTCCTTTTGTCCTATCAAGATACTGATTTCATCAATTTTCCCGTGATAGTAGGATAATCTTGTCTCATCATCCGAAGAATAGGATGCTCTTCCTTCCTGAACACGCCTTGTTATCTGGTCGGTATGTATGAGGTCGGGCATGGCGATCCTTTTATGCTGAGAGTGTCCTTGCCGACCCCTATAATGCTCGGTCAACTGAACCAAAGTGGTCGGTCCCTTCATAATGAGGTCGGTCTCTTCATGATGTGGTCGGTCTTCTTCATGATGTCAACCAGGGAAAGAAATTTACCCTTTCGTCCTTGTCGTGCTGTCTTGAATGCCGTAGTGCCTGAAACACCATCAACAATATATATAATTTGTAATTTAATTTTAAAGATAAAATATTGTAAATTGTATCATTTATGTCCCTATATAATTATATTTTGACCTAATAAATTAATTTTTTATTATTTGTATCTCACATTTTATTTTAATAATTTATATCCCATTAGTTATAAATAATTAATAAAAAATAATGAAAGTAAATATTTTATTTTAAACTTAATTTATTAATTTAGGAACACTGATAATTAAATTAAATGCAACAAATAACACTTAATACAAGATAAGTGTTTAGTAGTATGAGAGATCATTTTCGAATCCTCCAATATCTCTGAAATATTGTCCAAAAAAAAAAACGAGAGGTGTTTAGTAATATAGGAGATCATTTTCAAATCCTCCAATATCTCTGAAATATTAGCCAAAAAAAAAAAAAGAGGTGTTGACGGTGGATTTTGGTCTCAGGGTAATACGAGAATATCACCTCTGAGGGAACCCTCATTCAACTGTGAATTTGTTTGGTTATGCGGGAAACCAAAAGCAAACTTAGCGGAAAACAAAGAAATACGCCAATCAGACAAGGTGATTTAACGTGGTTCGGTGGACTTTGAGATCCGACCTACGTCCACGAACAAGAACAGGGTGATACTCTTTTTATTACTCAAACACACCTCTCAGGCCTCTCCTTTGCTCTTACAAATCGGGACTTTATGACTCTAATCTTTTTCTCTTGTGATGATTTTCAGATGTCTTTTACACATGCTCTGCCCTCCTATTTATAATAATACAGAAATCCGACTCCTATAAGAAATCTTATTTGTACTCAGTCTTCTCTTCATTCATGGTTTCCTGATCCGATAATGCCTTCTTCTTCCGTATTCCCTTTTGGATTCTGACTCCTTCTCCTTGCGAGAGCAGGATATCTTTCTTATCTTATCCATAAGAATGGGGTGATGTTGCCTTGAACACGGCTCGTTGTCTGGTCGGTCTTCATGAGGTCGGTCATGTCAATCTGTTATGCTGAGAATGTTTCTGCCGACCTTATAGTGCTCGGTCACCCGAACCAAAGTGGTCGGTCTTCTCATGATGTGGTCGGCCTTCATATGATGTGGTCGGTCTTCATATGATGTCAACCAGAGAAAGAATTTACCCTTTTGTCCTTGTCGTGCTGTCTTAAATACTGTAGTGCTTGAAAACACCATCAACATCTGTCCCCTAGTTCTTGGTTCCAACGAGTATGCGAGCTTGAGGAGAGGGAGATTGATCTCGAGGAGAGAGAGAGCGAGCTGGAAAAGAGAGAGGCTGATCTCGAGGCCGAGAAGGAGGCCATCCGTCTCGAGGGAGTTGGCGACTGTGCCGAGATGATACCGATGGTGCTGCCGAGCCTGAATATGGATCCTATCTACGCGGCCATCAGTTACGGTAGGGGGACATTTCCGAGGAAGAGTTTCAAAAGTGGATTCCTCCCCCACCTGAGGAGGTGATGGATCCCGCCCCCATCTCGGTCGTTCCGGCTCCCGAGGTTCCTCCTGAAGAAGGATCGGAGGTTCCGCCGTGGACGAGGACTGCCTTGAGATCCCTCCTCCTGTTGCCGAGGTTGAAGTCGCAGCTCCTCCTCCTGATGCCGAAGTCGCAGCTCCTCCTACTGATGCCGAAGTCGCAGCTCCTCCTACTGATGCCGAGCCGGTCCTTCCGCCATTTGAGCCAACTGAGGAAGAAGTTCCTGCCCCTGCGCGGGATGAATGAGAAAGGGTAACCCTGCCGGGGCCCTATGTACACTTTAACTTTTTCTTGTAATAATATTACAACTTGTATTTATATATATTTATGCATTTGTGTCTATTTATTTCTTTCTTCTTTTTCTTCTCCTTTTATGCTTCTTGCCATCCTTGCAATTTTAAGGCCCATCAGGGGTTAGTACGAGTTGGAGGGGTCTGGCTTGACCCTGGGAAGAGTGAGGCATTTGGACCCGGGGGAATGTTATGTCCCCGGTCCGGAGAGCTGACTTGGTGGGGCGTATCTCGACCCCGGGCCGAGCGAGATACTTGGGTTCTGGGGGAATGTTACCTCCCCAGACCGAAGCGGCTGACTCGGTGGGACGTAACCCGACCCCGAGCTGTTTGAATCACTTGGCCCTGGGGGAATGTTACGTCCCCAGTCCAAAGACACCGACTCGGTGGGACGTAACCCGACCCCGAGCTGTTAGAATCACTTGGCCCTGGGGGAATGTTACGTCCCCAGTCCAAAGACAGACTCGGTGGGACATCGCCCGACCCCGAGCTGTTTGAATCACTTGGCCCTGGGGGAATGTTACGTCCCCAGTCCAAAGACAGACTCGGTGGGACATCGCCCGACCCCGAGCTGTTTGAATCACTTGGCCCTGGGGGAATGTTACGTCCCCAGTCCAAATACAGACTCGGTGGGACATCGCCCGACCCCGAGCTGTTAGAATCACTTGGCCCTGGGGGAATATTACGTCCCCAGTCCAAAGACAGACTCGGTGGGACATCACCCGACCCCGAGCTGTTAGAATCACTTGGCCCTGGGGGAATGTTACGTCCCCAGTCCAAAGACAGACTCGGTGGGACATCGCCCGACCCCGAGCTGTTTGAATCACTTGGCCCTGGGGGAATGTTACGTCCCCAGTCCAAAGACAGACTCGGTGGGACATCGCCCGACCCCGAGCTGTTGAATCACTTGGCCCTGGGGGAATGTTATGTCCCCAGTCTAAAGACAGACTCGGTGGGACATCGCCCGACCCCGAGCTGTTAGAATCACTTGGCCCTGGGGGATATTACGTCCCCAGTCCAAAGACAGACTCGGTGGGACATCGCCCGACCCCGAGCTGTTTGAATCACTTAGCCCTGGGGGAATGTTACGTCCCCAGTCCAAAGACAGACTCGGTGGGACATCGTCCGACCCCGAGCTGTTTGAAGCACTTGGCCCTGGGGGAATGTTACGTCCCCAGTCCAAAGACAGACTCAGTGGGACATCGCCCGACCCCGAGCTGTTAGAATCACTTGGCCCTGGGGGAATGTTACGTCCCCAGTCCAAAGGCAGACTCGGTGGGACATCGCCTGACCCCGAGCTGTTAGAATCACTTGGCCCTGGGGGAATGTTACGTCCCCAGTCCAAAGACACCGACTCGGTGGGACGTAACCCGACCCCGAGCTAAGTAAACAAGCGGTGGATTTTGGTCTCAGGGTAATACGGGAATATCACCTCTGAAGGAACCCTCCTTCAACTGTGAATTTGTTTGGTTATGCGGGAAACCAAAAGCAAACTTAGCGGAAAACAAAGAAATACGCCAATCAGACAAGGTGATTTAACGTGTTTCGGTGGACTTTGAGATCCGACCTACGTCCACGGACAAGAACAGGGTGGTACTCTTTTTATTACTCAAATACACCTCTCAGGCCTCTCATTTGCTCTTACAAATCGGGACTTTATGACTCTAATCTTTTTCTCTTGTGATGATTTTCAGATGTCTTTTACACATGCTCTGCCCTCCTATTTATAATAATACAGAAATCCGACTCCTATAAGAAATCTTATTTGTACTCAGTCTTCTCTTCATTCATGGTTTCCTGATCCGATAATGCATTCTTCTTCCGTATTCCCTTTTGGATTCTGACTCCTTCTCCTTGCGAGAGCAGGATATCTTTCTTATCTTATCCATAAGAATGGGGTGATGTTGCCTTGAACACGGCTCGTTGTCTGGTCGGTCTTC
>SKCR01010656.1:0-22400 GCA_019454045.1 Zanthoxylum bungeanum
ATATGGAAATTTAAGTGTAAGTTTTTTTATTGATATGCATGTGAATTTAGAAGCATGATACCCCTTGGAAATGAGTGTTACTCAAGCATGATTAAGTTATTACATAAATCCTCTTATTACAAGTGACATAAGTAAGGGACCATTCCGAACCCAACGGTTTGAGGTCTTCCCTTGCGAGGGGTGAGTGCGGCCTTAAATCTTATTTTCCAGGTTCACACCGGGTGGCGACTCCATCATTCTCCGGTTTAGTCCCTGTGGCTACTCCGTACTCCCAACTAGTGCCGCGAGCCTAGAACAGCATGCGTCGTCCAGTTTCTGTTGTCTACAACGACTTACAAATAATCAGTATTATTAATAAAAGTTGCCCTAGTGCTTTATGAGTATATTTCACTAGTGAGACTCGCTAGATTCAGACATATCCATCACGAAATCCAATTTCGTGTCGATAATTTACCCACCCGTAAATTATGACGACCACAAATAAACTCGCTGAATCATACAGGTCGAGGTCATGACATATGTATAATTCTTCTGTAACAGGTATCCAGATATATCCCAAAGATATAGATGTAAACGTCAAATCTCTATAGGGACAATCCCGTCGACGTCTCTATTAGCAATCTCTAAAAAAAAAAAAACTTAGAACTGACTTCTAAAGTGTACCACGGGCTCATGGTTTTTATCTGATTGCTAATCATATATGGACTACCTATGCTCTGTACCTCGAACTGTCAGATCCTATCTTGACACACACATGACACCCTGAGTATCTGTCCACACCCAACGAACAGACGGGGGTCTAATCTAAATAGATCGGTGACGTGACTGCCATCTAAGTGTAGAAGATGTCTCATGTGCCCACAGTGGTATCTCAAGTCGAAGAATCACAAATGCTACTCAACCCGAGAAGATTCTTATTAACGTTGGTGTACCATCCATTAAGAATCTTCAGTGAGTCGTTCAGTGCTTATCTACTATAAACACCCACACGTCTATATGAGTCTTCAAGACTCATGGTTCATTGAGAAACCATTGAAATCATATATTTGATGAGTGGTATTTCTATCACTATTTTCCACTCATTTAACTTAATATTTTGTATAGTTTCTTCAGTTTTATGAACGTTTTGATGTATTTTGTGTTATTTTGCAGATAAATAAAGTTTCAGGACATTCTGGAAGTATTTTGGGGCAAAATGGACAAAACTGGACAAAAAGGGCAAAATCGTCATTTCAGCGTCGCGCCGCCCAGACCTTCAGCGTCGCGACGCCCAGTGTGCGCCGAATCTGCTAACATGCGCCGGTCCACAAAATCAGAATCTGAGAAAAGTTGACTTTGCTAACGTGCGCCGTGCCACGTGTCACCATCACAACGGAGATGCTAAAATGCGCCGTGCCACGTGTCGAAATCTCATTGCTCGGACGGCCACCGCCCCACGTGTCATCCTACGTGTCGCCACATCATCTTCCACATCAGCCGCCACGTCAGCAAGTCAACCGAGTCAATATGCCACGTCAGCATCAGCCAATCACAACGCGACACGTGTCAACCTCTCATTCGTCTGACGGCCACCGCCCCACGTGTCGCCACGTCGCCTTCCACATCATCAGAGTGACGCAAGCAATGATGTCATGAACAGTTGACACGTCATCGTGACGCAAGCAATGACGTCATGAACAGTGCCACGTCATCGGATAAGATTCTGAGCCGACCAACCAGCGCGTGACACGTGTCCTACTGTACCCAGCGTCGCGACGCTAGTGCAATTTGGGCGGCGCGACGCTGGACCCTTATCCGTGCCTATATATAGAACTCGAAATTTCAGTTTTCAGTGTACCATTCTCTCTCACTTCTTAGTTCTAAATTGAGAGTTTCTCTCTCTAGTTCTTTAAATTCAAGTTTTGTAATTACTTTTTAATAGTAATAATAATTTACTTTCTTTATTTTACAGTTTATACTACTCATAATGAGGAGGTAACGTCCCTTTATTAGGGTAAAAGGTAATTCTTTTACTTTTACTTCTTAGATTATTCTCCCATAATTATAAATATTCAAGTTTTAATTGACTTAATCAGGATACCGCCAGATTGGTCGGTGGGTAATAAAATTCATATTCCGCCTTTATGGCTGGTTGTTTTCATATTCCACCTTTATGGCTGGTTATTTTCATTCCGCCTTTATGGCTGGTTGTTTTCATATTCCGCCTTTATGGCTGGTTGTTTTTAACTGATTAAATCAATATACCGCCTATATGGCTGGTTAATAATATTTTGCAAAGCTTATATTATATTATGGGAGAAATCTAATTAGTATTAGTAGAAGTAATTCCTTTTATCTTAGCAATTTTATTTTATTTCACTTTCAGCATTTATTTTACCGCATTTACTTTATGCAATTTTATTATAACTCTTTTAAAAGTTTTAAGCCCTAGTTATGTGTCATAGCTAAGTTAGTTATTTAGGGTTGTGATGAAATTCAATATCACGGGTTATAAGGGTTAGATTATAATTTGGGTAATATAAAGAAATATTTATTGAGTCTTAATCTTAATGCTCTTTAATTAACTGGCCGTTAATTAAATTGATTAGGTAAACTTAAAATGAACTAGACATAGGGATTTTAAGTTTAAGACCTTAGACTCAATAGCCCACGATCTTCCTTAAGGATAGATAACTCTTCAATAGATTTCCTTACAGGATAGGAATATACCTGTCGGGCGGGGGTAGCCATAATTGGAACTTAATCACAATGAATCTAGGTAATTTGGTTGACATAGACATATGGTTCAATTGGATTATACTAGGTATTTGTAATTGACCATCGGAAGAGGCTTTTACATAAATTAGTGTTTCAGGTTAATAAAATCAATATATTACCCAACTATAAAATAACCATTTTATCTTTAAATAATATTGGAATAAATCACAACCCTAGATAGTTTTTAATATTGAATTTTCTTAAAATCTACCTTCAAACAATTTCATTTACTTGTCTTTAAATTTAGAATCGTCGCTATTTCAAATCAAATTAAACAAACTGTTAGATACTAGTAATCATTTAACCTCATAAAATTAATAACTTAGGTATTAAGTCCTCGTGGGATCGATACTTTTTATACTACTTGAACGATACGTACGCTTGCGTTATACGTGTGTGTTTACAAATATATGGTTGGTAGTGATGGGTGTTTTCGGCTTCAAGGTGGAGATTGTAAAATGTGAAGCCATCTTTCACCCGTTGGATGGGTGACACATGGATCAATATCTGCCGTTGCTTTCAATACATATTTTGCTCACCATATATAATGGATGCTAGGGTTGAGTAAAGGTAGAGAAAAATTGTTTTAGCTTCTTAGATTTCTCCTATTCTTGCTTTGGCTATTTGTTCTTTCATTGAGCCAAATTCCTAATCCAAGTTTGTGTGATCTTCAATTGTGAGTTGAGATTGACACTATTAGAGATTAGGGTTTATCTTATGATTGTTCTGTAATTTGGGGAAATTATTGTTGTAAGCTTCTTCAAGATTCTTGTGTAATCTTGGTATTAATTAGTGCAGTGAGCTCCTGATTTCCGGAGTTCAACGTGGATGTAGTCTGAAATTTTTCAGGCGAACCACGGTAAAAATCTTGAATGTTATTGGTGTGGATGATTTCTGATTTTGTTTTCTGTTCTGAAAATCGATTTGGGCATTTGGATTGCATTCAAAAATCAATTCTCGGCGTCTGAGTATTACAAAACAGAATTTACTCCCTCAAATATTTGAGCGATATCTACCCTTATATTCATATTCTCATAAATAATAAGCTAATCAACAATTATTGATGGCATGAATATCATTCCTTATTTATATCAGTTGAAGTTTTAAGTGCCACTGCTTTGTGATTAAAATCTCTATGCATGAGTCAGCTTTTAGTGGACTCCATTGTAATATCCAAAACGGGACTCTTATTATTGGTTGCAAGTTGCTTTAATATTGACAATTATGTGTGTATTTTTCTATGCTACTGAAATGGACATTTCTATTAAAGGTATCGAGTTAATTGATTCCGAGTCTCATGCTAATAGTTGTGTTTAAATATTAAAGAAATAGTAATAATTATAAGTTGTGTTTAAATATTAAAAAAAAAAGAGAGTAATGCTATTAACAAACAGAAAAATAATATCAATTTGGCTGTTATTATCAAGTATTTAAGCATATCTACATGAATTATTAATATAATCTATTGTCGCGATGTAATTACAATGCTAGAATGGTGTCTATATAAAAAAGATTATTGTTGGGATGCATAAGCTCTCAAAAAAGCTCTATTTATAACAAATTTATAACTGGAAAAAATTAACAAAGTATAAAATCCACCGAAAGTTGATACCAATTTTCGGTAGGTTTGGTTTGATGCAGAAATATATTTATGTATTAAGCCAAAAGTACTAGTTGGATATTTCAATTATCTCCCTCCAACTACATCTGAAAAATTATCACCTGAAGACAATCCCGACTATGTCTCTACACAGCTCTAATTTATCCTGAGTAACCACATTTGTTAATGTGTCGGTTGGATTCTCTTTTTTGTGGATCTTTACTCGGCTCGGCAATTGTTGATTTATCACTCAGCGTATCCAATGATAACGAATGTCGATGTGCTTATCGAAGAATGATACATTGAGTTCTTGTTCAAATCAATAGCACTATGACTATCACAATATATCTTGTATTATCTTTATTTGATCCATAATTCTTGGAGAAATCGCTTTAACCACAACATTTATTTTCCCGCTTCCGCTACTGCAATATATTCTGTTGTGGATAATGCAATACACTTCTACAATCTTGACTGCCATGACACACCTCCCACTGTAAAAGTGTAGAGAAATCATAATGTGGATTTTTTACCATCAAGATCTTCTGTCATATCTGGAAATGTATAATGTTTTAGGATTGGATCGGCTCCCCTGTAGTACTGACATAACTTCGATGTACCATTGAGGAATATGAAAATCCATTTGACTGCCTCCCAATATTCTTTTCCTAGATTAGAGAGAAAACGACTCACTACATCCACTGTCTGAGCAGTAATTGGCATGGTAAATATCATTGCATACATTAGGCTTCCAACTGCTAAGAATAAAGGTATTGATGACATCTCCTCTATCTCTTTCTATGAGGAGGGGGATGAAATCTTGTTTAGTTTGAAGTGATGAGCTAGTGGAATGATAACAGGTTTGATTTATTTATTTTTATGTTGAATCTCTTAATCGCTCGTTCAATATAATTCTCTTATGATAGCCATAACCTTTTGTTCTTTTTATCTCGAACTATATGCATTCCCAAAACTTATTGAGCTGGTCTTAAGTCCTTCATGTCAAAAGACTTAGAGAGTTCATTTTTCAGCTGATTGATTTTCGCTGCATCTTTTCCAACGATCAACCTGTCGTTTATATATAATAGAGGAGCAACGAAATTTACATCTGAAAACCTTTGAATATAAACACACTTGTCTATGTCAGTTGTTTTGTAGCCTTGACTAACCATGAACGAGTCAGATTTTTTATACTATTGTTTTGGTGTTTGCTTGAGGTCGTACAAATCTTTTTGTCAATTCTCAGTAACATTTGTAATGTCAGTCACATTAGTCACCTCATTCACATTGCCGACACTTGATCACATTGAGCACTATCACAATTGTGACCTCAGTCTCATTGACAACCTTTAGTCATATTGAGTACATTCATAATTTGATCTCAATCACATAGTCGACTCTTAGTCACATTGTTGAAACTCAATCATATTGAGCATGCTCACAATTGTGATATCAGTCATATTGACGACCCTCAATCGTACTTGTGCCCTTAGTCACATTTGTTATCTCAATTACATTGTAGACCCTTGGTCACATTACCGACCATCAGACACGTTGAGCACAGTCATATTTGTGACTTCAATCACATTCAAGTGAACAATAAATTAATTAATTTTTTTTTTTAATTTATAAGAAGGAGAAAAAAATAGTTCAAACCTGTTATTTGTCAAGAAATGATTAAAGAAGAATAAAATTTAAAACCTTAGGATTAAAGAGAAAATAAATTAAGAGGTAGGTTTTTCTATAATAAATAATGGAAAATTGGTTTTTCCATCCAACTATCGTATGACAGAATCATTGATTTTGATTTTAAAAAATCGAATGATCATGATTCGATATTATAAATATTTATGAATTTATCTTTATAATTTTAAAATAGTCCAGTGGTTCGTAGGTTTTGAAAATTAAAAAGTATTTAGGTCAACCTGACGCGATTGTATGTCGTGTTTTGATTTTAAAAAAATTGAACTCATGATGACCTGATATTATAAATATTTATGAATTTATTCATATAACTATAATTAACTTCATTAATTACCCCTAAATTTACTTATTACTTACAAATTTTTACCCTAAATATTTAATTTATATTAAATGTGTCCATGTCTTTTGCTGCAGACCCGATTCACGACAGATATCAACTCATTTTCCGAGTTGTATGTTAGCGTTTTTTATATTGACCCATACAAATTTAATAAATAAAGAATTATTTTTTTTTAGAATTGTTAAAAACTTTCCGTCAAATTATTCCTTCCAAGGTTAAATAGAGTAGATAAAATCTATATCTGTCCCAGATTTTTATAAAAATGCACTCACTGGATTCGAATTCAGAATCTCAAAATTAGATTCTAAATCTTACACCACCAAATTACGTCCGTTGGGATAATAAATAATGAACTCACTCGACCCGACTTGCCAAACTAACATATATTAGTACTATTGTCTTGAGAAATGGGCAATCTCGTCCCCAATGGGTGTGGTTTTGTGGTGTAGGGTCCATGATCTCACCTTGAGGTTCTGGATTCGAATTCAGGGGGTGCACTTCTTGTAAGAGCCTGGGATAGCTGGTAGTTTTACCTGCGCCGTAGCCCAGAATGGGTGATTGGTGGCGGGGTTTCCATCGTTAAAAAAAAAAAAAAAATGGGCAATCTCTTTTTATTTTTCTCAATGTCAACTCTTTTCTTAAGCAAAAGATGATGAGACACAAGACCTGACTTTTGAATAAAGACGCTCTCATCTTTATATGACATAATGATATTCTATGGTACACTGAAATCCCATTATTTACCAACATTAATTTCAAAGAACAAATATTATATTTTAATCAATTTTGACATCTATGTCTACTCTAGTCTTGTAGCAACTTTGAGTTTGGGGATGATATTCGGGATGAATTTTTTGAATTGGAAGAAAAAATTATTTCGAATCATGTATTAAATGATATAAGATTTCAAAATCTAGATCAAATGGTTTACGATTTTTTAGATAAAGAATCGAGATTTATGATGAAAGATTATCCTGAATATTAACTAGATTTTATTTTTATATCGAATGCTATGAGATCCGAAATCTCGAAACTTTCTTCGTTATTTATGTGTATATAATATAACTAGATATTGCCCGTGCCTACGGCACGGTGTTACAGAATTTACAGAGAGATTAAAATTTTGTTATTTAATTTATTTGTTAATTTTCAGAGATATTCTATAATGAAATGATTTTATTTTTTAATTAAATGATTTTATTCTTTAATTTATTTGATAGTTTTCATTTTCCATTTTTATAGAGATTCTATAATGGAATGACTTTTTATCAGCCATTAGATTATAATGAAATGATTTGAGACGTCAATTAAGCCACATAAAAATAATTTTTGGATACATTATCTCTCTTAATCCTAACCATTGGTTGCATTTTCTTTCCTCCCATACCATTGTACTTTATAATATAAATATAAAAAGCACATTGCCATTTTTGCATATTCAGGAATGATTCATTTTTTTTGTGTACCGATATTGATTAGCCAAAACCATTTTGTAGTTTAATAAAGTAATATTACTACAATAAATCTTTTGTACAAATATATATTTTTTTTTTCGTTTTGATTTGTCAAAGGAGGTGAGTAAGATAAGGTGGCGTACTTCATTTAGGTGGAACCGGAATTTACCATAAAAAATCGGTTTTTAAACTTTTATAACCAAAACCTACCATATTAAAAAAGATCATTTACTCATCGGTTCCGATTTATTTCTGATTCGGTTTCAAGGTACCATATTTTGGACCCAAAACTAATATATTGAAAAAAATTCAATGTTTTCTTTACACTTTCGTTATTTTGTTATTTTACTCTATTCATTTATTGTTAAAAGTGTTAAGACATATGAATGAGATATTTTGATCGCTGGAAACGAATAATACAATACTTTTGAGGATAATATTTGTGAATTTAAACTAGACAATGTTATAAAAATTTTAAATAAAATTTTATACAACGTTTATTCGAACGGCAAAGTGGAAGGACAACGTTTGTTAGAAATATATTAAAATCAATATTTATAAAATATTATAAAAATTTTCATTATGTTTTTATATTTCGATTGTTGATCTTTAAATTATGAATGTTAGATATATAGTTTGAAATTATGTTTGTAAACATATTTTGTATTTACTCTAATAGGTGTGAATTTTCTAAAAAACTTTATACAAAACCTTGACATAAGCTTTAAGAAAGCAAGTATGTTGATTGGAAATGAGAATTATTTAAATAAAAAATTCGGTTCCAAAACTGATTTTCATTTTCAAATTTCATGGATAGGTTTCAGTTTCTTAAAATGTAAAATTAGAATTAGAATTTATTTTTCGGTTCCACATTTTTGGAACCGGAATATACCCTAAAATAATTGGTTCCGATTCCGTAAAGTAATTTTATTTTCGGTTCCAAAGGATTCTAATTCCATGTGAAACTGTTGCACACCCTAATCAAAGTGATATGACATAATATGATTAGTTGGATAAAAACATAAAATAATATAAATAAATTATTTAGATCAAGTGATTATTTCATTCAACCAGTCATATTATACCACATTAGTTTATACAATAATTTTTTTTTAAAAATATTTATAGTTATATATCATTATTCTTGTTAATGATACCTCAACAGATTGGTAAGGTCAAAGGTGTGCTTAAATTAGATATGAGATTCGTTACTATTTTTTTTTTGATCAATTTAGGGAAACAATAAATGAATTAAAAAAAATATTAAAATATAACAACCACTTCAAACGGTGGAAATAACAAAAGATGTGCTCCAAGTCCTTGGACCGTTGAACATAATCTAACCATGCCAAAATGGATGGTAAAAAGTCCTCCTAATTTTATGAAACTTTCCTTTTACTATCCTACTAAAATATTATATATTTTAATTTTCTTGTATTTATTTATTATTTTTCAATATTTTTATAATAAAATATAAGATTTTAAAAGATATAGTAATAAAATATTACACCATAATATTTATTGTATCTGTTATTATTTTTCAATTTATGAATTAATGAAATGATACTAACCGTTCCTAATAGACGTGGTTTGATGGTGTAGGGTTCAATATCTCACCTTGAGGTTCTGTATTCGAATCCAGAGAGTACGTTTCTTGTAAGAATCTGAGACAGTCGGAGATTTTACTTGCTCCGCTTAAGTCCGGAATGAGTGGTTTGGTGGTGGGTTTCTAATGATTCAAAAAAAATATATGATAGTTTAAAAATTAAACACTATTCTTGATAAGCTGATAAACCTAAATGAATTTTTCACGTGAGGGAAAAAAATATACTTTCAATTGAAGGAATAAAGAAAAACTTATTTAAGATGCATAAAGGAAAATTTTGTTGATCTCAGGCAATTATTAACTGTTATATATAATTCTTCGTCGATGATTTTGAGGGAATTTTAAGACAACTTTTGATAAGTTTCTGAAAAATCCATTTCTCTATCTTAAAAATGATGTGAAGAGAGTATTCGGTATGATTTTGGATCCGATATTAATTTTCTTATATTTAATTATTATTATTATTTTTTTATAAATTTTTATCTAAAAACTATTAATCATAATTTATAAATAAAAAAACACCCAATATAAAACTTAATTCAATACTAATCTTAATCCATCTGATACTCAACAAAGCTATTACACGAATTTTAAGAATGAATAAAGTTTCCAAAAATAAAACCTCAAATAAGGAGATCATCTTGGCAAGCACAAATATAGAAACGATTTGAACGCTTCTCTTAGTTAAGTTGACAAAAAGAAACGTTTTTAAAACGTATTATTTGGGTTTGATTATGGAGAAGTGCAATCAGATTGAAAAAAATAAGCAATTCCAAAATTTAGTGTTAGAATTCAATTTTAAGAGAGATTTTGAAATAATAAGATATTAAAAATATATTTAAATTTATCTATCCGAAAAAAAATATATATATATATCTTCAAGGAATGTGATTTATTGATGTAGGGTTTATGATCTCATCTTGAGGTATTGAGTTCGAATTCATGAAATGCGTTTCTTATAAGAATATGAGACAGTCGATAATTTTATCTACTCCGTTTATATATATATATATAATGCGCGACTCTCTCTTCGTCAAATCTGCATGAATGTTCTAGATAACTTTTTAATTTTATTTTAAATAATGGATCTTCTCCATTATCCACTTCTACACTGACTGTACAGAACGATTGTTCTAGAAATATATAAATAGAACTGTTAAAAAAAAAAAAAAAACTCAAAATGATAGATCAAAATAAAAAATACAAGAATACACAGGGACCTAAAAGAAAATCAAAATAATTGCATAAAACCCGACACAAACCCCAATGATCTTAGAAACACACCAAGAAAGAAACAAGAACCAAAACTTGAAAGCAGGCCCCCCCCATCTCTCTTCTGCTTCTTGGTTTTCAAATTATAAATAAAAAGCGGGGATTAGGGTTTGTTTCTCATTCCCACACATAAACAAACGGAGTGGTCTAAGAATCTCTGGGGAGAAGATGGCAAGGCCAAGGTGTTTTTTGGATATAAGCATTGGAGAGGAGCTTGAAGGAAGGCTTATTGTGGAGCTTTACAACGACGTCGTTCCCAAGACTGCTGAGAATTTCAGGGCTCTTTGTACTGGTGAGAAGGGCATTGGGCCTAATACTGCTGTCCCTCTTCATTACAAGGTATGTGATTTTTGTTAAGTGAATTTGTGTTTGTTTTTGTTTTAAAAGATGGTTTTTTTATTATTTATTCTTGAAAATGATTGGTTCTTGGTTCTTAATTTTTAATCTTGGCATGCGTTTTAAAGGGTGTTTTTGTTTTTTAGAAGCTGTATTGGTTGTAAAGATATTGGGTTCAAGTTGTTTGGTGCTGAAGTGACATTAATGATCTTGAAACTTGATCAAGGGGACAAATTGTGGATGTTAGTGTATTTGAGAAGAAAATATAAGAAGGATATTGCTGGTTTTTGAATGTATCATGTATGTAATTTGATGGTGGGTTGACTTTTTGATCCTGGGCTGTTTTTCATATTTCTTGGTAATATATGGATTCCTGATTTCTTTTTTAGCATGCTCTTGGGTTGTTGAATGATGTTTATTTTGTTTCAGGGAGTTCGCTTTCATCGTGTCATCAAAGGGTTTATGATACAAGGAGGAGATATTTCTGCTGGAGATGGCTCTGGTGGAGAATCAATCTATGGATTGAAGTTTGAAGACGAGAATTTTGAGTTGAAACATGAAAGAAAAGGAATGCTGTCTATGGCTAATTCTGGTCCCAACACGAATGGGTCTCAGTTTTTCATCAGTACAACACGCACTTCTCACTTAGATGGGAAACATGTTGTTTTTGGGAGGGTAATTAAAGGAATGGGAGTTGTTCGTTCAATAGAGCATGTCACAACTGGCAACGACAATTTCCCCACAGCTGATGTTACAATCACGGATTGTGGAGAGATTCCTGAGGGAGCTGATGATGGGATATCTAATTTTTTCAAAGATGGTGATTTATATCCTGATTGGCCAGCTGACCTTGATAAGACTCCTAATGAGCTCTCTTGGTGGATAGATGTGGTCGATTCTATTAAGGGTTTTGGAAATGAACATTACAAGGTAAATAGATTCATTAATGGTTTTAATATATTTGGTGTATCAAATAGTACTTGGTGAAAACGAAGTAATAGGCGTGGGAAAAAAGTTAGCATTACCATCTCTTCGATGTTAAATTGGTTCTCATTGTTTGTTTTCCTAACACACTTTAGTTCATCTTTTTGTACATTAATTTTTTTAGCACTGATATTTATGTGCAGAAACAAGATTATAAGATGGCTCTTAGGAAGTACCGGAAGGCTTTACGTTATCTGGATATCTGCTGGGAGAAAGATGGGATTGATGAAGGTCTTCATTTAAACTATGGTATTTTATAGTGTGTTCCAAGTTTAACTGAGCCTCTGATATCTGATTCTATATATTTGATTCCTTTTGATTCTGCAGAGAAGAGTTCTGCTTTGAGAAAGACAAAGTCACAGATCTTCACAAACAGTTCTGTAAGTTTTTTTTTCCTTATTTCTTGTATTCTGTCTGATTGATCGTGAAGTGATTTAGCTGTACTATGTCTCTACATGGGCTCTTTGACTGAAATAGTGAAATGAGCATCATTTTTGCTTAATTCCTACATGCATATGCATATGCGTATTTTTCTTGTAGATACTAGATAGATATTAATCGCAATTATGGAAATTGTTTGTCATGATCATAGTTGTTTAAGGCGCAAGGCGCACCGAGGCTTAGGGTCCTTCTGGGGCCTAGGTACAAGGCACGAGATGAGGCACACGCCTAATCAAGTGAGGCGCATGGCGCACCTTGCATTATTTAACTTTTATATTAATTTCTCAATTGAAATATTTAATAAATTATTAAATTTGTCCTATAAATTTCAATTCAATAAGTAAAAAAAGTCATAACTCAATTTTTTTTTTTTTTAAAAATCGAAGTTATCAAAGGTGCTGTCAAGAGTTTTTATTATTTCATGTTTTAGTTTTGTAGTGAAAAAAAGATTCAAAGAGGCATGCCTCGCCAAATAGTCACTGCGCCTCAATGAGTGGTGCCTTAGCGCCCCTTTAATAACTATGGTCATGATAAGTATTCACTTGTGCTTTGGTAGTAGTTTGACTCATTTTCAAAGTAAGATGATCTATTGAAACTAGAGTTTATTCAGTAAATATTTTTCCTCTCTACACTTCCCTATTAATTGTGACCTTGTGGACCTTCTTTGTGACAAGTTTCTAATAAGTCCTAATAGCCTTTTCAATTCTATCGGTTCTTTCCATGTAAAAAATGTGACCAAAAAAAAGAATTTTTTTGAACTTTTTTTCTTTTATGACTGTTAAAAAAATTTCATTTGTGGAAACATTAAACCTATGTTACAAATAGTGTTGTAGTCATTGAAAGCTAATGCTGATCAATTTTAGCTCAAGCACATTACTTGTAGTCCTGATCATTACAACTGCTATTGCGGGAGCTTATTCCTTCCATCTTTGTTGGCAGCATGTTTATTCATTTCTTTTTCCAGGCCTATCTATAATTATTATTCCTTCCTTGGCTTATTTTCCTCTGATAATTGATCCACTCTATTTGCTGTAGGCTTGTAAACTGAAACTGGGGGATCTGAAAGGCGCATTGTTGGACACAGAGTTTGCAATGCGTGATGGAGATGATAATGTGAAAGCGTTGTTTCGCCAAGGTCAGGTTAGTGTCGTCCATTTGTAAGGAATCATATTATTGGGCATCCTCAGTCTAGTCATCTGATATTCTCTTAAAATTTCATGATTTACATTTAATTTTTCTTTCTTAATGCCGGTATGCTCCTAAAATATATAATTAATTTGGCACTCTACATGTTTGAAGTTTGTCGGCTTGGCACATTTGTACCTAGCTATCATTCATCTGCTTTATCCAACTTTAGTTTCTTAAATAGATTTCTTAAAAATTTGTTGTGGTTGCATTTTGGATCCGCAGAGGTAGTTCTAATCTTAGTTATTGTTGTTTTTATCTATCAGGCGTACATGGCCCTCAATGATGTCGATACTGCAGTTGAAAGCTTTGAGAAGGCACTGAGATTGGAGCCAAATGATGGTTAGTGAAATATTTTGACTGAGCAATGACAATAAAATTAATCTGGGAATGGCTTACAGTTTTAGAATTTTTTTGGTCTGTTTTTCCTTCTAAGCTTGGAAGATGAGGTGATAGTCCTAGAATGGCATATGTAACAAAAGGTTTTTCTGGATGAGGTTGAGGAAACTTATGATTGGATTTTTGGATTTCAACTAGATCAATGATATTTGCTAGTTGCCAGCATCAATAAATTAATTTCATGTTCGATTGCTATGTTTATTCCAATAGGCAAAAAGTTTAGGAGTTTGCCATTAAAAGGATCTATCGGTATTTAATTTAATTGTTGACTTCTGTGAATTTGAAGAACATACACATGCATTAATAGTCTGGTCCAGTCATTGTGCCATAAACAGAAGTTTGAACAACATTTGTATAACTATCTAATTGTTATTTGGTGCATTCAGGTGGAATAAAGAAGGAACTTGCCATTGCTAAGAAGAAGGTTAGTAGATGAAAACGGAATTGCAATTATATGTGGCAAATAAGTAGTTATGTTTAACTTGGTTTTAAATTGTTTTAACTTGTCGCAGATCCATGATAGATGTGAGCTGGAGAAAAAACAATATCGCAAGATGTTCCAATAGCACTGGTAGTCAACTGGTAGGTAAATAGTCTTTTGAAAGTTATTATTATACTTGCTTGATGTGTTTGAAATGTTTGTATGATCCGGTTTCGGAATGCAGGCTGCCGATACCTTGAAATGGTCAATATATTGTGATAATTAGATAGAGTCAACTGGTTCAGGCTTTTTTTTGTGTTACAAGCTTCAGATAATCCGGAGGGAATATATGTAGGTATTAACACTCAGCCTCTGCTTTTTGGACATGATTTTATGAATGTCTTGAGCATGTGGACTGGATTCTTAAAAAGCATATTACATCTCTGCATTTACTTTACAGGTTTGTTTCGGAGCCAAGGCATCGTTACAGCAACAACTATACAAATTTTGAGGCTTGAACCAATTCTCAATAGAATTTTCATATAAGTTTATTCAGGACTTTAATTTTTAGTAGGATATTATTTGCTGAAACTGATGAATTTCCATTTGATGATGTTGCTGGTAATAAAGCGTACAATATATTTTTTTTCTTGTCTTTCCATATCTTCAGGATTGCTTTTGTTTTTATTGTCCTGGTTTGATATTTTCCTCAATTTTGGGGTCTCTTTGGAATTCAGGAGTGAACAGAATAGGTTATCCATAACTTTGCATAAACATCTCCAGTGAAGAACTTATAAAATCCCAAATCAGTGCCTATAAGTTTTTACAATTCTATTTCAATTCTATATTTATTTTTTTTAATTCTCACTCTTTCTGACACCAAAACCTATTTTAGAACCTACTCGTCAGTTAAGTTCCAACCGATTCTGGATGAACCCAAAAATCTTGCTCACCCATGTCTTTAAATCCACATATACTGGAAAACTGAGTAACCAGATGTGTTAAGCAACTGAGGGGTGCTGATTTGTAAAAAAATAAAGTGGCGGTAAAACCTTACGACATCAAAAGGAGAAACAAATGTCTCTTACTAAGTAGGGTCGATTACATGTATCCTTTGACGTCAATGTATTTTATCCAAAATCATTTTCTCATTATACTTTGTAAAATATCTCTAAGGTTTCCGTCCAGATTCCAAACATTAAGGGAGAAAAAACAAAATCGAATACCGTGAGAATAACCGATTGTTGGGAAATGTATAGTGTATTTGAAATCTATTTGTTGTAGTTATCGAGTCCCAAATCTCTTAAAGCATCAGTAGCAGCATCCTTGCAGCTTTCATGGTTCCCCTTTGTCTGTCTGATAAGTTTCTCAATACCATTACTAAGCAGGAGCTTTCTGTTCAATGAAAAAGTATGTTAGACATACGGTGATACTCAAATCGGAAGAGCATTAGAGCAACAAGGATATAAAGGAAGGAGCATTAAATGCGAGCTTATTGTTATTCGATTTGGATGAATCTTGGTTCTGGGTTCGGATTCGCTCAAATAATAAATGAGTCAGGGTGAAACCGAAGTTCAGCAACACGCCACCATACCGAGCTTGATGACAACTAATTACGACTGAGATGTATATAAAGACTTATCCCAACTCTAGGAGAATTGGGTTGAAATGCAAATATGAGCTGAGCTCATGAAAAGCTTGAGCTAGAAAATGATTAAATGAGTCAGGGTGAGCTAAGCTTGAGCTTGAAATGACTCACAAGCAAGCCTGTAGCTCACCTGGCAAATCTTCTGTTAATTACATCTTTGTTTTCAAACCAAACCCAACCAACCCAACTGAGAATTGGGTTAATTAATCTCTTCTATGAAAAGAGTAAAGTACTGAAAATCAAGGGGAAGGGTTACAAAAAGGTGATCCCTAGCATAATTCACTAACCTGTTTTCAGGGTTCCTTGCTACAAGATTGCGGATCATGAAACATGAATTTCTCTGTAGTTGTTGAGCATTGGGAAACTTCTGCATGGCTTGGACAGCAAGGTCTCCAGCTCCAGCTTCCATAGCACGGGCTGCATTCTCTGGGGATCTCAATGATAACATGGTAATGATGGACATAACCTAAAACCACATTGGAAATGATCAATTAAAAATGAACTATAAAATGTAAATGCATGTACACCACTATATGATCTGTCTGCAGATCACAGTTATAGGACTGAGGGCCAGGAAGCATCCACAAAAATTCACTGTGACCCACACTATATAGTAGTCATCACGAATAAGCATTATACTTGGATAAACAATCGTATCCAATGCACAAAGATCGCACTACAAGCAGGGTCTAGGAAAGGTCCTGATGCATGTAGCTTTATCCCTGTTTTTTCACAGAGAGGTTGTTCATTCAGGACATCCTTGCGAATATGGGCAAAATTTAAAGAAAAGTAAGATGCATATTGCAAGATTTTAGAGGTACAGCCACCAATCAATCCAGTCTGGTCACCTCAAATTTGACGGTGAGAATTTCAGTTCAGCAGAATGCTAGACTGATCATGGATGAGCTGGATATGCTTTCAGAGACATTCTTTTGTGCAAGACTTGTCCACTGCTTACCTCTTGCAGCACAGAAGCGTCATCAGAAAATCTGGCTGATAGGTTGATTAGCTTGTCCATTCCTCCCTTCTCAACAATAGCACTCTTATTTGAGTCGCTTCCTGCCAACTAATCAGATAAAAAATGTAGAGAGCTCAAGAAGTAATGGGGATAAGAAGATCCCATAAAATAGACAACTATTGCAACCTAATCAACAAACAATGCTGGGATTAAAAAAGTATCCAGTCGCAGGGATCATTTGGTTGTGTCTGGAAAAGAAAACTCAACATTCTACAGCTTTACAGGAAATTAAAAAAAAAATTGTATTCACAAGTAATACAGCAGATTAACAAATATTCTCTGCACAGGTTCATTGACGGACTAACTGAGAAAAGGAAGTCAATTTCAAATCCAATACTTCTCTCTCATATGAGAAAGGTATTTACTCTGATTTTCAGCAGTAAAAGACATTAACAAAAGCAAGGAACTTCAATGCTATACTTCTTTCTATAGTTTCAAAAGATTGATATTGTAGTTCAATTTATGACAGGGAAAAAATATTAAACTAACTGCTAATTAGAGCTTATACCTTGGCTAACAAAGAACAGCAAGGTCTAGCTACAGTTTTGTTGCCTTGTAAGCCACTGTCATCAATACATTGGAGAAGTGCATCAATACCACCACTTTCGGCAATAGATTTACATATTTCATCCTGCCGCAAGAAAAAAAGATTCTAAACAATTACGCATGCATACATAAATTTATTTCACTTATACTATACATGAGTAGTGGGTATAATGATCGTTGGGGTAGTTGACTGATAAAAAGACATAGAAGGCTTGTGCTTGCAATCATCAAAACAACTACTAATTTCTTAATATAAAGTTTACCAGATAGGAAGCACAAACAGTGCGTGAAACACAAATGTTACAGACCATTTGCTAATCATAAATTTATAAATACAAAATTGTGTATGCTACAACAAAATTGGAAAAGTAATTCATAAAAAGAACCCCCAAAAGAATATTCTCTCAAAACTACCAAAATGAATATGCTAATCAAATATTAAAAACTTAAAAAATAGGAAGCACAAACTCAATGAAATTAACTCTCATCAGATTTAAAAAACTTACGTTGACTGCGACAGCCCTTAATGCAATGCTAGCTGAAATAAGACTAGGTGAGCTAAGCCCTGCATGTAGTGAATGGACAAGAGCTCTTGCAATTCCTATTTTAGCAAACTGTCGTGCATAACCATAAACCTGAAAGTTTGCATAACCATCACAATTACTTCAAGCAGTGTCATTTCTTGCAGTTCACGAGTAGATCAGAAATTTTTTAATGCACTACGAAAGGCTTGCTCGGTGCCTCGGTCCAACAGGCGAGTTTTTGAAAATGCAGGTATGAATGATAAGGAAACTCCATTAATCATTTAATTACTACACTTACTTGAGAAGCCACAACACGATTATCATCAGGTGTTAACAGAACACGTATAGCATCATATAAACTTTGAATGCTGTCATTTCTCTGTCTGCCTAGTATTTCCAAAATAAGCTCATCAATTTTCAACTCCATGTATGATTCTTTGACCACCTCATTACCAGTTGCAGATGCAGCAACAACAGAAAAACCACCATTCAAGATCTCTAGATCTTCATTGCTATCTTTTAGGATATCAACCAAAATTTTTGGTCCACCACTTGTCCGGAATGTTTCAGTACTTTGAACATCTGCTAATAAAAAAGATACAGAAATTAAACACCAACCTGTAGCAATGACTAAATACAGCTAAACTTTTGATTCAGCCATAATTTGACACGCGACATGCATATTTATATACAATTATTTGTCTGACTATCAAATCAAAATGTCTCAATTCCAAGGGCAGCATATATTTAATGTTTATCATCCCGAGCCTTACATTTCCTTCTGTATTAGGTGGGCAAAATTGTCAGTACTAACAACACATTGTCTACATTTTCCTAATTACCGCTAAATTCATTGAGTATGTGAAAATTTACACCTTGCTTCTGTAAAATCATTTATTCAGACTTTCTCACTTCAATCCACTTGGTAAACGAACACAGAGAAACCAAATGTCAGTACCTTACATTTGAAGAAGACTTCACATCACATACACACATAAACAGATAAATTAGCATCATGATAAACTCGTAAAAGACCAAATGACATACATAACTAACTAAACCATTACCATGAATTAACAATGCCATTGTTTTCAAACACGAAACAAGTACTGTTTTAGACCCATTTCGAATCTTGTAACATATCGAACAAACCAACTCCAACCCGCCATTCTTAGTTGCTACGGCAGCATTTCCTGATCCCTCATTGCCGCTACAAAACTCTAGTAACTTATCAAACAACCCCATCATCTCATTTAAATCTTCATCACAGATTTTATCCAACTGCTTCAGTCTATCTAGAGACTGTATCAATGGGTTGTCTCTCACACTAGTCTCTCCAGGCACGCACTTCACAATCCCTGCAAATACAAGTATAAATGAATATTTGGTTGGTTTTGTTTTTTTTTTAAAATTTTCTCAGGAAACAAACAGAAAGTGGTACCTGATAGATCGACGCCTTGGAGAGTGAAGGTGTGAATGGCGTCTTGGAGGGCTTCAGTGGGGTCCATTTCGAGATCTTCCATGTTCTCCTTCACTACTTCGTCGAAGGCTTCCTGCGAGATCGTACGGCCAGTATTCGGTGGGCCCATCCCTTCTCTCTCCCTCCTCAACCGTCTGATCGGCCTGTTACAGATGTGTTTTTTGAAGCAGCGTCCTTGATTCTCGTTAAACGCTTCAGCTGCGGAGCTCTTTAGAAGAAAAAGAGGGAAATTATCATTTCTCTCCCAATTTTAACAGAAAGTTCAAATTAACTGTTAAGTTTTTTAAATTATCAGTCTTTCACCTGATATGATAAAAAGGGACCGTCAAGGTAACGTTAGTTAAACATTTGCTAGCGTCGGAAGATTATTTTTGTCATTTTTAAATTTTATCAAGTCTTCTTTCTACATTTGTTGTTGATTGGGCGCCTTTTTATATGGAGAAATAGAAGCACTGATTGTATGGGTGTAAATTATTTGTGGTGTAGTCGTCATATTCCATTTAATGCAGGGGCAAACACGATTTTCTTGGTAAATTACAATTAAGTGTGCCAATTGGCCGGGCGGGCTCGATATTTTTTTTTTTTTGAATTTTCAATTTTCAATACTTAAAAAATGAAAAAAAAAAATATTAAGATTATTTATGTTTTTAGTGTTTTTGTATTAAATTTTAAAAATTTTGTTTTAAATATATGTAATTAGAATTAAAAATTTATTTATATAATTAAAAATTTATTTTTATTAATAAAAATCAAATTAGGTTGGCGTTTTTTGCCATTCTTATTACAATCCAAGTAAGCATGGGCCCGGGTCCGAGCCGGGCTCAACTAAAAAGGCTCGGGCTTGGTCTGGGTTTTTTTGATTCAGGATCGGGCCGGACCTGACTGGACCAGACCCATATTTTTTTGCCATACTTAAATCCAAGGATAAAATCAATTTTTTATAATAAAATATTGATGTTTTCTTAATAGAGTTATTTTTTGGAGTAAAATATCTATTTTTAATAATATATAGGGAGAAAATTGATAGTTTTAAAAGGCAACTGATAATTTTAAATTTTAATGATAATTTCCCCTTTTAAAAAAATGTCCTAACATTTTTTTCTGGGTAATATAATTATTTTTTTAATATATTAATAATGTTTACATATTTAAAAATGACTAAAATCAACATTATATGAATGAGGTTCTAATGAGATTAAGTGAGACATTTGATGATAAAAAAACACATATTTCAATATATTAAAAAGACATAAAATTGTATTAAAATTCATATTTTTAAAATTAGCAATAGTTGTTGGCAGGTGATGATGATTATTATTTTTTCCGATGACGCTTGTCATTATTTTATTAGCTCACATATTTAATTATATAATAAATATATTATATATAATAATTTTATATTAATATAATATATTATAAATTTATTGAGGGTTTTCTTTCCAAAACAGCAACATTGAATTATTCGAGAAAAAAAATATAATTGTATACGCATCTAAAAAAAAAACACCTCTAGTGTTTTTGAATTATGATAACACTAACACAAAGCAAGTGAAATACTTTTATAGCATCAAAAAAAAAAAAAAAAGGCAGGCTCATATCTCTTTTACAAATTTAAAAGTTATCATAATTTTCTTTTTAAAATAAAAAACCCGTACATAATTGAATTAAATCTGAGAGGTTAGGTAAATGATAGCTGATAATTCTGGTTGATGATGGCATTTGGAGGGAAAAAAATTAGTTAATCATGAACAAGCTATGGAGGCATGAAATATTTTGATGATGAAAATTCCTAAATCGCCCTTGATAAGTCATAAGCCACAGAGTACAAGCCATGTATTGAAAAATATATCTATATATTCAAGAGGTCTATCAAGAGAAGCCAACACACCAAATATACAACAACATAAACAAAGAACACACAAACCCCAAAATCAAAGATGCTATTTACAGAGGCAGTCTGTGTATATCGCCGCATATGATCAAAAGGTATTTTAAACCTAATATAAAAATGTCCCTCCACATATTCACAGTACTCCAAAAGTAATGGTCAAACTCTCGGGAAAAGGGGGGCCTGCAAGCCATGGAAAGTCGCAGTTCATTCATCTACAGGTTGGGTGGCGGCAGCTGCCAAGCGCCTTACACGCTGAGTTAGTCTGCGGCGGCGATAAATGCCAACCAGACGTAGGATAAGCACCAGTGAAATAGCAGTATAATCAAACACTCTCACTATTCCCAGACTCCCTGTTGCAGATCAGCCATCAGTTTATGTAAGAAGGCAAATGGAATGTACCTATTAGAGTAACTAACAGTTAGGAATGCTTTTTTGTTTCTTTTTCATTTTTTCAAAAGAATTTAACAAAAAAAAGGGCTCAAATCCCTTCAAGTTTACAACTTGCTAAAGCATTTTTTTTTTTTAAAGGTTAGAAATAAAATGGAAAGAAAGTGTTTTGTTTGGTCTGGTTAGAAATAAAATGAACCAGAAGCATCCTAATCGCTACAATACAGACGTCAATGAGAGTGCAGCAAATTATTTATTACATGCTGACAATTTCCCGAAATATGTTTTCATAAACAAACTCGCCTGTTGGAATGAAGTCAAAAGGCGTGGCAGCATAGAGGACACTCAAGACCATCTGTGAACAAGAAAGAAAATTAGTGTTTGCAGAAACAAGAGTCACCAAGTTC